>CAUYRT010063675.1:0-43636 GCA_963574885.1 Lepilemur ruficaudatus | reverse complement strand
CAACTAAAAATATATGTAAAAAATTAGCCGGGCATGGTGGCGCATGCCTGTAGTCCCAGCTACTAGGGAGGCTGAGGCAGAAGGATTGCTTGAGCCCAGGAGTTTGAGGTTGCTGTGAGCTAGGCTGATGCCACGGCACTCTAGCCAGGGCAACAGAGTGAGACTCTGTCTCAAAAAAAAAAAAAAAAAAAAAAACCTTGCTTAAAAAATTTTAACTCCACACTTGATCTCAGCCAACAGCCTGAGTAGCGATGGATAGTTTCCCTCCAGACAATCTCCCCTGACTCATTTACTGTCTATCTGGGATTTCAGTTGCGTTTTGTTTTTTTCAATCCCCCAAATTAAACATCATTACTATGGATTTGCAAATTAATGTTTATGTAGATAACTCACATATTTAGTAATATCTTTTCGCTCTGTTCCTTCTTGAGTACAGGTATCCTTCTGTGAAAATTTCCTTTACCTTTGGGAGGCGGGCGTGGCGCGGCTCTGAAAGGGCCGACGCGCCCAGCGTGGTCTGTGGACGGCCGCTGTCTGCGCTGCTCTGGTCTCGTGCCGCCGTTTCACTCCCACCGCCTCGGTTCGGGTTTTTCTGCTGGCGTTTGTTTGGCTTTTGGAATTTCGAGGTAACTATCTGTCTAGAAAACGCGTCAGTTCTGCAGTGGGCCAGCCACGGCTCCTGGCGCCACCGCGCTCGCCGCCACCCTCTGCCCTGCCCTGACGCCTGTCGGAGCCACGTGCTCTCAGGGCCTCCCTCTGTCCCTGTGCTGCGATTTCTGGTGTGTCCTCAGCTGGGTCGCGAAACTCGCAAGTTCTCTCTAGTGCCCTCTTTCTTCAGCCTTAGATATTGTGTCCTTAATTTTTACAAATAATATTCGGCTCCTTTTCAAATCTGTTTGTTTTATAGTCTTTTGGTTCCTATTCATATTTTATTCACATCTTTAATTTCTTTAAGCATGCTGAACATAATTATCTTTATCTGATAATTTCAATATTTAAAATCCTCGAGAGTCTCAGTAAACCCTCTCTCTGCTATTTCTGTGGTTCCCACTTCTGGAGCCGCATTTCCTGGCGTATTTTGTCATTTCTGATGATGAGGTCGAGTTTTTTGGAACTTTATCTGTGGGAGTCCTCTGAGGCCCGGGAGCTTCCGTGCCGCTCTGCGGAGGCCTGGCCCAGCGGGCGCCCGGGAGCAGCTGACCCGGTCGCTGCAGAGCGAGTCCTCAGGTCCCACGCACAGCTGTAAGAAGGCCACTTTAAGGTTGCAGATCTTTGAGAGATCTCTTTGTCTATAATAAATAAAAATGTATTAAATCTTAATGTGTGTGATTCTATTGTGTGTATGTTGTGTGTTGTGTTGTGTGTGAGGCTGATGTGTGTATGTACTCTTCTCCTCTTCCCACTGACAAGGCGGAGACGGGCGGGTTTCCCATGTGTGGTTTCATAGTGAGTTCACCCTCACAACAAAGACGTGGTCTTCTGGGGTCCAAGCTTGAGGCAGGGGGCTGCAAAACAGGCTCCCTCCTGGCTTTGTGCCCTGACTCCCACACCCATCAACCATCGAAACAGAGGTCCAAGATCTCCAGTTGGATTAAGATTCATTTCAGCCATGAATGATGCACAACCCTTGACCAGACTTGGTCAAGACAGAAGCTTATTTCTTTCTCAAGATCAAGAAATGCATGGGGCTAGTTTGATGTTCCTCAGAGTGAGGATCCAGGTTTCTTATACTTGCTCTGCTTGGCTTCCATTCCCAATGTGGTACAGAATAGCTGCAGCAGTCCCAGCCATTGTCTGCACATTCCAGTTGTTGGAAAGGAGGAAAAGGGGTGAAGAAAAGCATGCTGTCATTTTAAGGACACTTCCCAGGTGCTTCACACAGAAATTCTGCTCACATTCTTGGGTCACATTTGGTTAGATGGTCACCCTGAGCTTCAGGAAGGCCAGGAAGTGTAGTCTCTATTCTGTTTGGCTGTGTGTCCAGCTGAAAACTGAGAGGAGGCGGGGCGTTGGGTGCAGCAGGTGTGCAGGCGACGCTGGCTCAGGGCTGGCTCACCTGTCTGGATTTCTACATTGTTAACATTTAGGGTTTTGGCCTCTAAAGGATACTATTTTCTTGCCAATGCAACTTCTTGCACTTTAAAATATTTTAAGATATATTTAATCAAGCTTTATTGTTGTTTCCCCTGGGGAAGATTGCATGTTATTTAGTCTACCATATTGCCAGAAAGAGGACGTCCCCCCAGGTGGACTTCCTGGGATAACTCGCTGTTCACATCTGCCTCTGCCCTCCGTGTGTTCCCAGTCCCCACACATTTATCAAACGTGCCGCTCAGTGCTGGTCCTGGAGAGGGGTTGGGGGCACAGCTGGGCTGCAGAGACCTGCCGGGTGGAGGCTGCTGTGAGACCCAGGAGGTGTCCTGCACGGGGTCTGCGTGGAGCTGGCCCGCAGCTCTGCACCAGGGAGGGCACAGATGCTGAGAGGCCACACATGGGAGCCACGTGGGGCTTCGGGAGAACCGCTGGGGCATTGGGCACACTGGAGCCGAGAGGGGTGCGCCGTCTGCGTCTGCGGAGAAGCAACGCTCTGAAAGCTCTGGCCTGGGTATGTGAGCGGAGGCGGACTTCCTTTAATTCCAAGCTATTGCATTTGAATGAATACATTTCCATTCCCAGGAACCATCCCTTCTTGATAATAATTTGCTTTTTAAAACTGAGTTTCAGTGCTTTGGATAGAAAGATATTCCCTTCCAACTCTTTAAAGGTGAGCTACAGAAGAGTATTGCAACGATGAGCTACTTTAATAACAATTTGCTGTTTATGGCCTGTTGGAGAATACAGGCTTGGGATTTTTTAGCAATGGAGGATGTCAGTTCAAACCCATTTGACTGTGGATTACATTGTTTTAATATTTATTAAACGATTCTCTCTGTGGCCTTAAAACACCAGCAATTTTAATTCAACTGTTGAAATAGATCGTGGCATTCTGGTTTTGCCTTCTGACTTCTTGCTCTTGGTTCTTGCTGGGAGTGGTCACCTTCCCGACCTGTCAGGGTCACTTGCTCCTCTAAGAGGTTTCCAGAGCTCCCGTCTCAGGTGTCAGGCTTCTAAGAATAGGTAGCTCCTGCACCCCTCCAGAACAGGGAGTGTGTCCTGTGGCCCTGGGGCCGGCTCCTGGGTTCTGGCCGGACTTGCCCTGTTGGAGTCTGCCCTGTCCTGTGTCCTGCCGAGAGGGACGCAGGTGGTGATGCTGTCAGGAAGCGGGGTGAAGCTGCTGCAGGTGATCCCAAGGGTAGCGTCTAGGGACACGTCGTTAGAGCTGGCAGCGTCATGGTCAGTCTCCATCAAGATGCCATTGGGGCCCCAGAGCTCTTGAGGGTCCCTTGACTTCATTCTGGAATAAGCCAGGGTGGGGGGCACAGCTATTTCTGTCTTTGGCAACTCGTGAGTCACGCGCTTCGTGTTAAGCTTTACCTTGGAAGCTATTTCACTGCGAGCACTTAGCTTACAGCCAGAGAGGCCCAAGGCCAGAATCAATTTTTCTGTCACCTGTTTACTGACATAAAACCCGATGATGGATGTTGGCTTTAGTATTTCACCGACTCTAGTCTGGCCATAGACTTGCACTCGTGCAGCCGCGGCTCCGTCTTTGACACTGATCTCTCTGGCTCCTGGTGTTATCATTTGTCTCTCTCTGGCCTTCCCGCAATGAAGAAATCCTGCGTCCAGCATGTAAATTTTGGGGTTTGGGATGTCTCTTCCATGCAGATGTCTCTGGAGATTGCTCTGACCTCGGGGCCTCCTTGTGAGGTGGACAGCCGCTGTGCAGGGCTCTCACCCAATAGCCTGTTCTTGCCCCAACATCCAGCTCACATCTCTTCCTCCAGGAAGCCCTCCATGAGTCACACTGTGACTGCGCCCCCCTTACCCCTGCTGTGTTGTCCCGTGCTAACTGGGTGCCTGGCGGTACAAAGGTGACCTCATCTCCTCCTTTCAACAGCCCCATGTGTCAAAAATGAATAACAGTTTTGTCCGTCTCACAGACAAAATCGGGACTCAGAGAAGGAGGTGGCTTTTGTCCCAAGGCAGCCACATCTAGTCAGGGGTGGTCCTGAGATTCCGGCGAAGTCGCTTATTTTGACTCTTCTTTGGGATCTCAGAGCAGCGTAGGTCCGTGTTCATTCTGCCAACTGGGGCTTAGGGATTGAGAGGGAGGTCATGTTCCCAAGATCACCTGGCTGACGGGGAGCCACAGAGCCAGGTCCCCTTAGCCCCGGGCTCTCTCCACCACAGCAGCCTGCACCGCAGAGATTCTTAGCAACTTCCCCAAAGTTGTGCAGTCCAAGGTTGGCCCTGATTTTTCTGGGGTTCTCTTGTGCTTTGGTTTGAGTTCTCGCAGAAACGGACCCTGAAATGAGAATCCGAGGCCAAGCAGCATAGGGCGGCATGGCAGTGGGAAGGGACAGAAGGGAATGGAGCCTACACAGGGGTCCCGTGGCAAGCACTGAATCCTGCTGGGAACCCCTGGGAGCCGGCTGCTGCCACACACCCGTTATCCCTATGCAGGGGCGGGAGCTGGGGTACTTACACCAACGCCCTCTGTCACCTCCACCTAACGTGTTCCCTGGCAGAGCAGCCTCCTGGCAGATGGAGCGGGGCTGGCAGGAAACGGAAATGATGGGTTCAGACACCCCTCCTCCGAGGAGACCACCCTGACTGTCACAGTGCAGGGACTCTGGACCATGTCACATGATTTAGTCATTTCCATGGCCTGTGACTGCCTGAAACACCCGCGTTCATTATCGTGCCGGGTTTATTGGCCAGAACTCAAGCTCTGCACACCAGGGGCCATCTCTGCCATTTGTTTGACAGAGCCCCTCCCCCTCAGCCCAGGACAGTCCTGGCACGTAGTGGTCACTCGGAAGTGTCAGTTAAACAGACACCCACATCTCTCCTGACAAGGATGGGGAAAGCCGGCACCCCTGGGGGCTTTGATGGTGTGTTGCTCAAGCTGCCAGCCAGCCAGGGCCAGGGCACCAGGCAATGGGATGCAGCAGCCAGTGCCCGGTGGCACCTACCTGTAGGGCCGACAGCCTGGGGCCTCCGTGTCGACCCACGGGCTGCCCTGACCACCGTGCCCCGCACCCACTGGGGTCCGTGCCCAGGCTCACTTCCCCAGGGGACCGGCCAACAGCACACACACCTTCCATGCCCATCTCTCAGCCTCTGCCGAACCTCTGGTCTGTGCCAGATTCTGCCTGGGGCCAGGGCAGGGTTTGTCACCCTCCGACTCACAGGGAGTTTCCACTCAAAGGGAGACATGGACGCACCGTGGACCTACGTAATGCGCCGGCTGAGTCACAGTCCTCCTTCCTAAAGCCATCTGCCAAATACCTGCCATGCCGCGGCCTGAGAGGGATAAGAGCCTTTGCAGGTCTCAGACACTAAAGGAGTAATGTTTATGTTCCAGGGTGGTGGGGGTGGTGGTGAAGAGTTAAGGGCATAGATGTGGCTGTCAGACTCCTGCATTTTCTTGCTGTGTGGCCTTGGGCCTGGTTACTTAACCTCTCTGAATTTTGTTGTCTTTCCTTTCAATGGGGGTAACAACCCTTGCCTCCCAGGGTTCTGTAAGGAATAAACTAGTTAAACTCTTTCAGTGGGTTTTTTTTTAGGTCTGTTTTCTTCCTAATAGCTCTGTGCCTACCTGGAAGCACCAGCCTGAGGGTAAATGCAGCTGCAGTTTCTGATGCTGGGGGGGGGGCGGGGGGGCACAGTGAGTGTACGCAGAGGGGAGACAGAGGCAGAGCCAGGATTGGGGAGGGGAGTGAGGCTCTGGGTGCAAAATTGCAGAGGGTGCCAAAGATCACAGTAACGAAGATAAATCTTATTTTAAGGCACTATTTTTTTAATTCAAAATTAATGCAAATATCTCTGATGAAGAAAGTATCAATCAACATTTGAAATAAAGTCAGACATTGTTTTGTGTCCCTGTACCGTGGAGCTCTAGGAGCAGTCCCGGCCCCGCAGGCTTTGGGTCCCACCAGCGGCTTGTGACGGCTGAGAATATACGAGAACAGATTGGGCAGTGCTGGCTGTATGTAGAGTTGTGCTTTTGATTGTGCTTTTAGTAACTTTTTTACTTGGTTCAAAGCCCGGATGGATATTTTGGTAAGTGTGCAGGAGTCCCCGGTAGGGTTGGAGACGCCTCAGCCCACCTGCCTGTGAGTGGGCGCCGTCCTGGGCGGAAGTTTCCCTCCACACGTCCCAGCACCAAGTGGAACCAGAGGGTAGATCGGGGGCTGGACCTCTGCCACAGCAGAGCCTGCCAGAGCGCCCGCTGCACCTCCCCCATGCCCAGCCTGTGAGGCAGGGGCTGGAGCCGGGGACTGTGCAGGCCTGATTCTCCGGAGCCCCCTCTGCCTGCCACGTCCCTCCACCCTACACAGATGCCGAAGCCACAGCTCTGGGGCAGCCCTTTCCCCCCAAATCCACTCCCTCCAAAGCACTGGAGGGCACAGTGGGAGTTGTGTTCAGCTGCTGGAACAAACTAGGAGGGGCTTAAATGAGTCGTGGTTTGTCGTGTTCTCAGACCACAGTTATCCAACTGCCACTCGGAATGGTCGGGTGTGGCCTGGAGAGAGGAGCCGCGCTCACAGGAATTCTGTGCACGAGAATCGAGGAGAGAAATGAGGCCCGGTGCCCCCCCAAGGAGCCACTGCATGTGTGCTGCACCCTGCTGAGGCTTGCGGGGGGGCCTCCTCTCACGTGACCCTGCACAAAGGGGGGCTCCAGCGCCCATTTGCCAATGAGGAAACTGAGGCACAGGGAGGTGAAGTGATTGCAGCATCTGGTGGCCTCCTGGGAAAAACCCTGCCACCCACTTCTGTCTGGGACAGGAGGAGGAGCAGAGGAAAAGGAATACGGGGATGCCACCACTGCCTCCCAGCAGGTTGTGGCCGCTCAGCCCCAGGGCTTGGCTGGGCTTTGGGCGGGACTCCCCGATCAGGGACGGGCTGAGCGTGAGGGAGGCAGGGCCCTAGCCTGCGAGGCCCCCACTGGGTGGGACTCTGACGGGGACAGACAGGCTCCTGGGTGCGAGGCGGGGACCCTGAGCGCCACCAGCAGTCGTCTCTATCCGCCCTCCATGAGTTGGCCCCCTCCCACCCCCGCCCTGCTTACAGACCCTGGCCAGCCCCCTTCGAGCCCCCAGCACACCCCAACCAGGCTTCCCAGGAGGCCACCATGTGGGAGCTGGCGCACCTGAGGGCTGGCGTTGGACTTTGCTGGGAAAACCTGCCCTGTATTCTGAGGGTCTTTCCTCCTTTGCGAGTATTCAAGTGTGCTTCGTCTTATGAATTGGGAGTTGAAGGTGCTGATTCTTCTCTTTTAATAACCTCTCTTAGAAAAATAAAAGGCAGCAACCTAGTGTGTGCTTCTTAATGGTCAGAGTTGGACCATAAAGCCTCAAAGCCTCGGAACAGGGGGCCCTCTCCTGATCTATAGACCTGCACATGTGCCCACAGCACCTGTGGGGCAGGAAGGCAGCAAGGGACGACAGAAGACCATAATTCTTCCCTGGCAGGACGCTGCTCAGGGAGGATTACGTCTCAGCTGCAAGTGCCCACCTGCGCCAGGATGAGCCATTCTGAAAACTGCCTGCCCTGGGTTTCTTGCCCCGGGGCACAGAACCCATGGGCAAAAGCACTGAAGGACATCACGGTTCTAGGGCAGGGCTGGAACAGGGCGCCCTTATCTCAGGGTGTTGCATTCCCAGCACATGCTATGGCTCTACTTGAGAACTACAGGGGAGGAAAGGGGGAGATGGAGTCGGTCCCAGGCCATCCAGAGCGCTGTCCTGCAAGGCACTATGCCCTTTACACTGCCAGGTCACAGCTGTTGGGCCCTCTGCCTCCTCCACCTTCCCTGGGAAGGTCTAATCTTCAAGATTCAGCTCAGTTGTCACCTCCTCCAGGAAGCCTTCCTAATGCTCCCTGCGGACCTAGACACTCCTCTTCCAGACTCTCCCCTGTGCAGTTCCTGTGGTTTCTTCTCTCTCAGCCCTCTCCCCGCTATGTTATAAAGGTCTTTCTCCTCTAGACTACAAGCTTCCCAGAGGGCAGCGAATGTGTCCTGCTCTGTATCCTTGGCCCAATGCCTGGCATGTAAGTGACCAGAATGGAAGGTCAGGACCAGTGCAGCAGCAAGTGTGGACATGAGCTCCAGAGACTGGACCAGGAGCCGTTCAAGTCACCCCCTGCCCCCGTGACCCAGGGGCTCAGGACAGGGTTTGGGAGGTGAGGAGGACCGAGCTTGGGACAAGGGGCTCTGCAGCACCCTCATGGTGACCGTGTCTCTTGTGCACCACTGGTCAGTCCCCTCCCACTAGCCTGTTCAGCTGTGTCACTAGGTGTTTTATTTCTAGCTAATGCAGCCTGGCATCTCATTTCCTTCATTACTTGCAGTTGCACTCGGGGCGGAGCGCCCTGGTGAATTTTGACCGTGATCATCAGCAGGCCCCTTTTTCAATCATGAGGCTGATGATTACCCACTAAGGCCTCTCCCTGGACCGTCTCCTCGGGGGCCCCCTGACTAATTACTGCAAGATGTGCTAAGTAAAGTTCACAATGTCAGGGAATTTGGGGGAATCTTACCAGCTCTGAAATTACTGAATGTCAAATGCTTTCAGAAGATGCAATTAGCTGTGGGTGGAAGGGGAAATTGTTGGAGAAGGAGTCTTCAGGAGTTGTGCCCACCTGCTTCCTGCCACCGCCCGGCCCTGCCTGTGCCCTCCTGACATGGGAGATGGGTGTTACCAAGCTGCCAATCAAATGATGCCAGTAAAGTGTGAGGACATGTGCTGTGCCCCACAGGGTCCCTGTTTCCTCATCTCTGTGGAGCCACTGTCCTCCGTCAAGGCCCTCGGTCTACACCTCCTGGTCACTCCAGCAGCACCTGGAATGAGGCTCTCCGGTGCTCAGTGCACGACACGTTTGCAGAGCTGAGCTGCCCCTGATCCTGTGCTGGCTGGGAGTGCAAGGAAGGGCAGATCTGCTCTTGTCTCAAGAAACAGCTGGGCCAGAGCTGAGGTCTCTTCACCTGGGGCAGAGGAAGTGAGTCCTTAAGTGCCTTCAAATGCTGGCAAAGTTGGGAGGTGCATATCTGGTGTGCTTACTTTTCCTGGGCTGCACTGATTCCATCAGATCCTCAAAGGGTTCAGCCCAAAAAAGGTCAGAAGTGACAGACCTAACAAAGGAGCCAACTAGTGAAGAGGGGAGCGTCCGTGTGGTTGGGCTGCGGGTGGCAGAGCCCTGGGAGCTGGGGCGGGCCAGAAGAGCAGACCTGGTCCTGGGGGTGAGAGGGAGGGGGAGGACAAGGGGGGCATTTGTAGGCAGTGACTGCCGAGAGGTGCGTGGCCTGGCGCTGAGGGCTTTCAGATGTGTGGTTTCATTCATTCAGTTAGGTGCTGGTGTGCGTCAGCGTCTCCAGGCATCATCCCACCCGCACATGGGCACACACATAGACACCAGGAGGAGGAAGGAGGATGGCGCCGCCCATCTGGTGCCATAGAACTATGCACGGGCGCTCACTAACCACTACAGGGGCCACGAGAAGCCACATAGGGCAAGTGACAGTTCTTGCCCAAGGACTCCCAGCTTGTGGAAACTGTGACCTCAGCCCCTTGAAAGGAGCATGCCATGGAGCTGGTGCTTCCTGGCATTCCGTTGGGTGTTGGATGAAGCTGAAGCTTGGAAGTCAGGAGGGACCAGGTCCAAGTCCCGGCTGAGACGATTGTGGCTGGGCAGTCACGGGACTTCCCTGCAGGTTCGTTCCTCTCACCCCGTCAGCCCCTTAGGGAGTGCCTGGCCCCATGCCTGGCCCAGCAGGCGTCCGGGAGTGGCTCCCACCTGCATCCACCTTTCATGACTCACCCATTTACATAAATGTCTGGGGCTGAAACAACACCCAGTCCCTAGGGTGCCACAGAAGGTGAGCCCCATGAAGTCGGGGCACTGTGGCTTTGTCCACTGTCCAGAATGTCAGAATCCATTGCCAAGCTAAGACTGGCTGTGTCAATGGTTAGGAAAAAATTTAAATGGTAGGAAAAAATGGAAAGATTAATATTCCTTCACGGCACATGAAAATGACATGAAATACAGTTTCAGTGTCTGTAACCGCAGTCTTCCTGGCTCACTTGTTTACATGTTGCCTCGGGCTTTGTTGGCGCTGTTAGGACAGAGGCCACACGGCTGGCAAGGCTACTAGAGTTTCTCTCTGGGGGGAGGGTCCCCTAGCGGGGGGTCCCTCACTGTGCCCAGCTCC
The DNA here is from genome assembly GCA_963574885.1 of Lepilemur ruficaudatus. Taxonomy (NCBI): domain Eukaryota; kingdom Metazoa; phylum Chordata; class Mammalia; order Primates; family Lepilemuridae; genus Lepilemur; species Lepilemur ruficaudatus. The sequence goes on along the minus strand of CAUYRT010063675.1, from coordinate 33,316 downwards.
AGGCTCTGCTCTGGGTTCTGCCTCTCATTTGACACGTCAGGGAACCCGGTGTGGAACAGAAGGGGACACAGGGAGGTGACTCGGTAGCTCTGCACGGCTGCTTTGGAGGAGCCCGTGGGCAGGTGGAGGTGCCTGAGGGCTGAAGGTCAAGGCCAGCGCTCTGGAGTGGCTGGCTGGAAGTGGAGCATCACCAGCCAGGGTGTTGGAGTTTTGTCCTGAAAACTATGACATCACCTGGACCAGACACAGCAGGAATCCAGATGACTTTACGGAGTCCACGTGGGTGGATGAAGGTGGCTCAGGTCTGGGAGAGCGTGGAGATAGCACGGGGCAGCTCTCCCAGGCAGGGCTAGGACACCTCCCCCTCCACGTTGCGGGTGCCTGGGCTGTGCCCTCAGTTGCCCGCTCCTCTGTCCATGGCTGGGGGCAGGTCTTGTTCATCTCTATCTCCTCAAGGGCATGCTGCTGCCTGAGTCGCTGGTGTCCCTAACAGGCCACCACACAGCCCCTCAGGAGAACCGGCCTGCCCTGCCTCCTGGGCCTCCTCTCCTGAACCCCTGCGAGGCAGTTCTGGGGCCAGGTGTGTCCAGGCTCCGCTGGGGGCTCCCCATTCCTACTCCACGTCCCTCCATGGGCCTGGTATCTGGAAGACTTGCTGCCAGTCAGAGCCTCCACATTGCCACAGCGGATTCCAGTCTGCAGCGGCGGCCTCCACCCTCCTCCATACCTTGCTGATCTATCAGATCTGCCTGGCACTGGGCAGCAAGTGTTACAGCGGGTGTTCCCGAGGGCAAACCGAGTGGCACACGAGAGAATCAAAGTTTATTTCCCTGCAGGCTCAGAGGGGCCTCGCCACCAAATTCTGAACACTGTCTACCCAATTTTTCCCACTTTTATTAAGTTGGGGTGGTCCGAGGGGTGGGGTATCAGGTGTAGGTTAGTTGATGTGTCAGGTAATAGGTTAATATTATGTTGATGCACCAGGCAATAGATTTAGTGCTATGCTGATGCCAGGCAATAGACTAGTTGATGGGCCAGGAAGCAGGTTAGTATTATGCTGATGGGGTCTTCCATGAGGGGTGGGATCTCTGGTGCCTGATGCGCCAAGTAATAGATGGGAGTTTCCCTTATCAGGGATACCACTGCAGAGTACAAGAGAGACAGGACCCACCTGTCTGGAACATAAGCTTAAAGTCAGGGCCCCCGATGCCACTGGGCTGTTGTGCACTGCGCAGGGCAGTTAGCGGAGGACAGCGGGGGCTGTGTGCCCTGGAGTGGGCCACCCTGGCCTAAAGAAATGGAAATTCTTTTCCTGGTATGCAGCAGGTCAACCACTGCCCAAGAATGTGCCCAGGGGGCTACTTCTAACCGGGGGCACCTTTTTAAATGGGGATTAAGTCTTGGATCAGGTGGCAGCAGCCTTATTGCACGCTGGGGCAGTCTAAGAGGGAGACAGTTGCATGCCCGCCCTCCCTAGCCCGCCACCCACTCCTGCCTGCCAGGTGTCCCAGTGCACTCTCCGTGCTTTTCTACCCCCTGAAATAACTTCCTTCCACGGTGACTTTCCCAGACTCTCATTCACTCTTCAAGTGACCCCCGGGCAGGTGGCTCCTCTGTGCTCCCCCAGGCCTGAGTTTCCCTAAGTGGTGTTTGTCATGTGTTGTGACAGTAAGGGGCCACTGCTGGCCTCACAGCTCACCAGAGGTGACCCACAGGCTCTGAATCCACTTCAGTGGCTCAAGTCCTTCATAGGGCTGCCAGATTAAGCAAACAAACAAAAATAATTTTAAAAGACACACAGTTAATTTGAATTTCATATAAGCAACAAATTATTTTTATCACAGGATCACAATCTTGCATACTTATACTAAAACTATGTGATGTTTGGGACATACTTACACTAAAAAGTTACTCATTTCGTGGAAATTCAGACTTACCTGAGCATCCTCTATTTCCTGGCACCCCTAGCTTGGACGGGCGCCAGCCTCTAAGAACAGGTTTCCAGGATGGAGTGGGGCCTCCCGGGTGGCCCCAAAACCACTGTGGCTGGAGTCATTTCAGTGGGCCCCACACTCTACACCCAGCTGAGGAATTGCCTTCATCTGGAAGCTTCCTTGGCCCTCCATGTCCAGGCTGAGAGGGGTGCCTCCTCTAGTTCCCCCAAGCACATGCACACACATGCACACATGTTGACACACATGCATACACATGCACACACATGCACACACATTGACACACATATGCACACATACTGACACACATGCATGCGTATTGACAAGCATGCACATGCATATACACACATCCATGCACACACACCACAGAGCCCTCGCCTCCAGACTTCCCTCCATCCCAGTGAGGCCATCATGTGTCCTTGTCCGATGTCCCCTCCAGGGCCCACTCCTCTCCTGGGCCCTGCACAGACCAGGTCCCGAGGAGGCCCCAATCTCTGTGGTTGGTTGGGTGGCACCAGGCCCAAAGTGCTGCAATAAAGTGGCCTCAGCCCTGGCTGATGTTTTTTCTGCCTAATTTTAAAAATACATTGTAATAGAAATCACAAAACAGAACAACTGGGCTATTACAATGACACGTTTTGTACTCATAACTTAAAGAGCTTGTTTTAAAAACTGACTGTAAAACCACTTAATTACTTGGCTTTAAAACCAGCCATGTGGAAATTATGTTCCCGTGATGTACGTTTGGAGGTGATTTCTGGCAAGAGGAACTCTGTGAAAGCACATGCTGTTCCCGGCTCCCTGGGGCCACCTGACAAACGTTTACACAGCCCACGTGGCCCCTGAGGTGACTTCGTGGCCATTCCCAGCCTGGCAGGGCCGCAGCAGGTAGACGAAGGGCCACGCCTCGCACCACATCAAAGGCGAGGAACTCAGGGCCCAGCAGCACGCATCTCACAGTGCCTTGCCTGGGAGCTAGTCAGGAGCGAGGCCAGGGCAAACTTCCAAACATTCTGAATTCGAGCCTTGCAGTCTTCCATCCACCCCTACCCCCACCCCCACCCATCCATCCACGTGCCAGTAATCTATACGTTCATTCGCTGATTGTCTCACCCATCCATAACCCTGCCCACCCACTCGCCCACTATCCGCATGTGCATGTGCGCCCACTCAGTTCCCCACCCCCCATTCCTGTGCCACTGATCTATACAGTGTTCATCTGTCCATTGCCTGCCGGTCGGTGTATCTACCCGGCCTAACTACACCCTCCCGTCCTTCCATCGCCCATCCATCCAGCAAGATTTCCCTGAGCTCCTCCTATGCCTGGTCCTGGGGTGTGACTCAGGGTGGGGTGTGACTAGGACACACTCTGTGCCCGCAAGGAGCTTCCAGCCCAGTGAGACTCTCAAACCACTGTCCTGAGGAAGAAGAAGTTCTAAAGCGGAAGTGTGCAGAGTGCTGTGGAGCTGCCATAGAAGATTGGGCACCGGCATGGAGCAAGGAGTGTTTCCTAGTGGAGGAGACATTTGAGTTGGCCTTTGAAGGATGTATAGGAGTTGGCCATCAGAAGAAGGGAAAGACATCCTGAGCAGCATTTTTAGTTCTGAAGATCAGGATCGTTAGGCTCAGATCCTGGCTGGCCCTTCTCTGGCTGTGTTCCTGGCCCAAGTCTTAGTGTCTTTGGAGTTCAGTTTCCTCATCCACAAAATGGGGAGAACCTGCTTCCTCTGAGCCACCCACCCGCCGGCACCAGCTCTGCCTTATCTTCCAGCTCAGCTCTCCCTCTGGGACTCACAGAGGCTGGGCTGGGACACCCACCGGTGCCCAGATTTCCCCCACCATGATTCTACCCTATCCGTGGCTTCAGATACCATGTATGCACCCCATGCACCCCAGTCTGACGCCTCCTTGACCCCAAGCCCAGCTCTCCTGGGGCCTCCAGGCTACTCCTGGGATGGCCAATGGCTTTCCAAAGGTGTCACTTGGCCCCCAGAGCTCTTCCCTCTGCTTCCCCCAGACACTTCTCTGCGGGCTCCTCCCAGGAAGTGGAACCCTCCCCAGCCATGCCAGAAGCTTAGGGTCACACTCTCCCCTCCCCCCATGCGGACACAAGAGCAGCTGAAGTTCCGTGCTGCCATCTCCAGACTACATGGCCTTTGTCCGCTTCTGCTCCACGGCTGCCACCCGATCCAAGCCATGCCCACCCCCACCCCCCGCCACTGCTGCCCTCTGTCCACGCTGCAGGTGGGGGGCGTTCGCCAGGGAGCGCGAGGCCTCCAGTGGCCCCTGTGCTCCGACTCTTCCCAGCCCCAGGCCCCACCCTGCCCCCTCTGCCCCCTGTGCCTCCGGCTGGGCGCTCTCCTGTTGCTCCTCAGACTGCCACTCTCCTTGGTACGGCAGGACCCTCGCTCCTGTTGCCTTTCCCTGGACGCTCCGTGCCCTCCCTCAAGATGTTCTTTGACCTTCTCATCCTCCAGCTCCGGCTATGGCCCCTTCCCAAGTCACAGCCCACCCTAGGACGCGAATCTCGTTACCTTGGTGTATATTTGCAGTGCTATTTTTCACTTTCAAAATTATCTCATTTCTTTGTTTTCTTAGGAATTGTCTGAGCTCCACACATGCACACACCCACTGTCCTGGACGCTCCCTGGGGACAGGGGCTCACATGTGGACTGTGTGCCCACTGCCTGGGAAAGTGCCAGCACCAGTGAGTCCCTGAGAGCATCTGAAGGTTTTAATTGGCAAACATGAGAATAAAATCTTCTATGAAGTGGTGTGGGTGATAAAAATAAAATCTTTGATGAGAACCCAGGTCCTGCACATGTGCCGTGTGTCTCTGGGCCAGTTGGTTAACCTTTCTGGGCTCCAGGAAGCTCCCCCCTTGTTGAGGGTCAGTTGTGAGTATTAATGAAGTGAGATTCATGCAGCACTCAGCGCCCAGCAAACAGACGCTACTCAGTGAGTGGCAGCTTCCCTTTAAGTCAGTGTCAGTTAACGACACAGGGCTGAGGGCAAAGGTCCCCAGTTTGGGGAATCCCAGCATTGCCTTCCCCCAGGGGCATTTTTATCAGAAAGCTTATCCAATAAGTCCAGGGGTCAGAAGGCTCACGCGTCCTTCCGAAAGTCTGGGTGCATGGCCAGGCCTGTCCCTCAGTATGGCCCATAAGCCTCCGGCAATAAAACCTCACTCCAACCAGGTCACCCCTTCAGTCCACATGCAGGAATGTGAGGGACAGTCTCCAGATGGGGAGGATGTGCCATCTTGGTGTCAGCGCTAAGCAGCCAGGGGTCCCAGCTAGGCCCATGGGCTGTGGACCCTGCAGAGGGGGCTCTTCCTTGGATGTCTCCACAGAGGTTGGCCTGTGTGATGTGCCCTCCCTGTCCCTCGTCCTCATGTAAGAGCCCCGGTGGGGTTTCTCTGCCTTCTCTCGAAAGGTGTCTGGAGGCTCTGCCATGAGCAAGTGTCAGGCCCATACTCCTGTGTCGTAATGCCCAGGTGGCGGGGTTGCCTTCCGGAACATGCTCGCGCACGTGTGTGTGTGTGTGTGCGCATGCGCGTGTCCACGAGCATGCGATGTGAGACGTCAGGATGTTCTGCCTTGAGAGATAAAGATGGTCTTGGCACAGATTTCATCCACCCCCTCCCTGCCCTGTCCCCAGGCACTTGGTCTCTCCCACTCAAGAAACTGAGCCACATTGCCTCTTCCTCCTCCTCCTCCTCCTCACCTGGGTGGGGGCTGAGGGCCACTGGGCACTTCACATCCTGGCATCTGTTTTGTGGCTGAAGATTTTGATCCTGTTGGAGAGCAATGCAGGGTCACCTGGCTTCCCAGACCAGCCCCGTCCCTGCCCTAGCCTCTCCCACAACCCAGTATTTACTGTTTTCTTTGGCCTTAAAGACAGGAGACACTCAGCTGGGCTTTGCTGAGAGCTGGGCAACCTCTGGGCAAAGTATTAACCTCTGAAAAGTGGGGCAGTCAGAGGAAATGGCAGTGAGTGGACACATGTAAAGCCCTCAGAGTAGCGTCTGGCGCGAGCAAGTGCCCATAGGTGCTGTTATTGTTGCTGCTGCTGCTGCTGCTGCTGTGACCGTAACTGTTATTGGTGGCTGGAGGAGCTCTCCACATTGTCACATCTGCTTGTCACAACAACCCTGTGAGCTCTTAGTGCTGTCAGGGACAGTGTATGCTTTTAATGGCATTCTGGTCTGACTATGGCCCAGAAATACCCGAGTCCTGCCGCAGAGCACAGCCCCTGCTCCCTGTGCGGGCCCCAAGGAAGAGATGCCCGCAGAGCAACCGCCAAGAAAGGCCAGGACTGCTGGGCTCCTGGCCAGGCCCCCACCCCAACCTGAAGCTCAGGTGGAAGGAAGAGACTACAGAGAGGGGAGTAAGGAGGGGGTGTCCCACTTCTCAAAGGGTGGGATTGAGGCTCCCAGGGGCCACAGAACTGACTCGAGGTCATGCCATTGTACGTGCATGGCCAGAATTCAGGGTGGGTTTGCCAGGTTCCAAAGCCTTTTCTTCTGTGCCTTGCAGAGTTGAGATGGGTAGGACACACAGTTGGCTAGGTAGGGAGCCCCTTGGCACTCGAGGCATCCAAGCAGAGAGGCAGGAGCACTATCTTGGTGATTCCAGCATTAGAAAATGTGCTGGTCGCGTTGGCCCCCCGCCAGCTCTGAGGCTCTGCGGCTCCACTTGCCTCCCAGTTCCGAGTGTCACCACGTCTTGAATGGCAGGAGGGGCTGGCCCAGCCCACCCCTGCCCTGCCCCTCCCACCCCACTGTGCTCTTCTGTCCGCACCTGTGTGAGGGCGTGCTCTGGGTGCAGGGTCCCAGGGGCTTCGTGCAGGACAAAGGATGTCCATCCTTCCCGATCCAGAAGCATCGATGATGTGATGGTTCACACTGGCCTCCCCGTGGTTGTCGAGAGCCCTTGGGAAATCTCCTACTGCAGCTCTTTCCCCTAGAACTTTAATTAAATCATCATTCATTTGCCGTGAGAAGGATGAGAAGAAATTGACAAAACAGGCTACTTATCCTTCCCTTTATGGCTGTGTGTTTGCTCAGTTCACCTACTGCTTATGAGTCCTCCACTCTGGGGTCAGCTCTGGGCCACCCCCTGCCACTGAGGGTAGAAACTGTGGGACTTGCTGGCCGATGGCATGTGGTGAGAAGGTGGGAGGAAGGGTGGGAAATGGCACTGTCTCCCACCCCACCTCTTCCCGGGGACCAATACCGCCCCCACCGGCAATCGGTGGTGCCTGAGGACACTAATACCTAGCTGTTGACAATCAGTGAGTGGCACTTTGAGACAGCAATGCCTTACCTCTGACAAGTGGCACTTTCAAACCATGTCTGTGCTCTCGGGGGCCCTGGCTTTCCCGAACTGTGCTCCTGCCCTCCTCCTATTCCTCAGTCTCTCCTCAGTCCCAAGGAGGGGACAGGCCTTCCTGGCTCACTGCTCCTGGACCAGCATCTAGTCCTGCCTCTTCCGCAGTCTTTACGTGGCTGTGGCCCCCCTCCTCCCCATCCCATGTCCTCCTCATCCCCTTCTGTCTGTGCACCTGCCAAAGCCTCCTTGACAAGGTGGGGCCCACCCCGTGGCCTCTCGTTGCTGACTGCCCCCTCTGTGGGGCTCATACCTACCCGCACACGTGCTGCTTTGGTCACTGTCTGTCCCCCTGTCAGACCATGCTCTGTGAAGCCAGGGACGACCAGCTCGCGCCTCACTCTGCCCGAGCCCCAGGTACCTGCATGGGCTCAAAGAATGCTGAGGCCGAGAGGGAGGGCAGTACGGCAGGAGGGCTCTGACCCTCTGACCCCACATCCTGGCCCCAGTGCACCAACCCCAGAGTGGCTTGAGTGGCTACTGTCCTCTCTGGAGCTCACTTGCTTAGGACCATGAAACAGGGATAATGGTAGTAACTTCCTCATCAGAGGGTTGTTGACAATATGTATAAAGCACTCAGTCCAGTACCTAGCATATAGTAAGTGCCAAATAAATGCTACACACGATGACCTTATTGCCAGCGCTGCTGTGTACTCTGCATGATGGAGGAGTGTTTCCTTCACGCGAACAGTGATTCAGGGGTGTCAGCTGCAGATCCCGCCTGGGCTGCTCCGGACAGAGGGCTAGTTTCCCCGCCTGGGTGTGAGGAGCTGCAGTGACCAGCCTTCCAGCCCGTTCTCACCCCTTCTGTGAGCGCAGAACGCCAGGTGGATGACGGTGGCGGGGACCATGTGGGGGAGACCTGGGCTCACTTTGAGTCTTCCGACTCCACCTCAGGCGAGAGTGAGGAGAATGGCTTCTGTTCGAAGCTCCTGGAACGTTTTAACCAACTTGACCAGCAGCGGCAGTGCTATCTTGGTTTCTCAAATATTTGAAGAGAAAGCCTTGGGAGAGTCCACGGTCATTTCCGTCATCTTTACCCAGGAGGCCACTGCTGCTGTTGAAAGGCGTAACACAAAGGCACCGAGATACATTCCCTCGCCTTCCGCTGTTCAATTAGGGGTAGATAAATGAACAAATTGTGCACAGATCTAATCGTACGTAGTTAATGCCACTGTCCTGATAAAAGACAATCTTCCAAAACACAGTCACTCCAGAGAATTCGCCATCCGCCACGCTCCGCCCGAGCAAACAGGCTTTTTAGCATTGTCTGCAAAATGTCCTCAGACAGCCAAGCAAAATGCAATTAAACCGTATTCGCTGCAAAGCCTTGGCGTAAAGCCACTTAAGAAAACTGAGATCAGCGTGAGGGTGGAGGAGGAGGATGGCGGGGCCTCCGATTTCACAAACGCTACAGACAAGATGATTAATAAGTCAGGGCTATGCAATGCTGGTGACAAGTTATTTTTATATGTCCTGAAATATATTTACCTCGTTTAGTTAATATTGATCAGACACAAGATTTTCCAGCTCAGCCTTGTGGCCAAAGGGAGGAGGTTAGCTTCTCCATTAAATGTACAAATGTTCTTGGGGACATTTCCTGCCATTTCAGCGATTGTCAGGCCAGTAATTAAAACTGAGCCAGCTCCTTCCTGACACGCCACTCCGTGATCGTGCTCAAGTGGATATTTCACTAAATCATGTTGGGTGCTTGTCAGTTCAAGTCTCCATGCAGAGGCAGGGCATGGGCTTTCCGGGCAGAGGGAGCTGCGTCTTGTGCCACACATTGTGTTGTCTTGAGAGGGTTGTTTCTCCTCTGCAGCTTCTGTTTCTTTGTCTGTAAAAGAGAAACAAGAACATCTCCCATGTGCAGCTGTTGTGAGATAAAATCAGGGTTCACCTGTGCCAGTGCCTCGCACGGAGCCAGGCACACAGCCGGTGCCTCCTGCCCCCACGGGGAGGAGTTCAAGTCTGCACAAAGACGAGCTGCGAGCCACAGGCCCCCATGCCAAGGAGCGCACTCAGGAGCTGGGCACAGGGTGGCGATTCAGCTGGCAACTGAAATATGCATGAGGCTCAGGGACACAGCCCTCTCCCCCTGTGAACTTGCACGCTCACTCCCCAAGCCAACTTCAGTGGATGGAGGGAAGGAAGGAAGGAAAGAGGAAGAGGAAGGCAGATTAAGGGTGTTAACAACTGTTTATAGATTACCTAGAAATAAAGCTTAATTTTGAAAAAAAGTTCTTGATAAGGTACGTTCTTAGGCTTTTGCTCATAAGCATGATCCTCTTTCATAAACGTAATTATTTATTGGATTTTTTCCTGATCACAAATTTAACACATTCATTTAAAAATATGAATTTACAAAAATGTGTTTAGTCATTCCACAAATATGTTTTGCACACCTCTGTCAGGCCGGGCAACATGCTACACCTAGGCACGGAGCTGGAAAGGAAAGACAAGGACCGCAGTCTTATCACCCAGAAACAGCGTTTCTGACATTCTGCTCTGTTTCGGTCAATCTTTTTCTGTGTGTTTGTACATATAAATGTGCATCCCTTTTATATAATATACCTATATTTGTGTGTGTCATATGTGTGTTTATGTGTTTACATATATACACGCATACATACACATACACATATAGTCATTTAATTACTTGACTTTATTTTGTCATGGAGCCTACTACTCTATGAGATTATTGTATTCCTGCACTCACTTTACCACCTGTCTCTTCTACTCAGATGTGGGCCGCACAGGAGGGTGACTCTGTCCTACCTTGCTCCCCACTGCGTCCCCAACACTTGACTCAGTGAATACGTGCTCATTTAACGAGTGAGGAACACAACCCCTGAGCACGGTGTCTGCCCCTCCTCACCCTGGGTGGTGACTGTTCTCACTTTTCTCCTTCGTGGGTTTGTTAAACTCCTCCAGCTGAGTAGAGGACAGGGGAGGCCCCTGCTGAAGGTATGGCTGTAACTGCCCCTGCTGCGGACAGACGGGCAGCGCCCTCCGCCGGGCCGCCTCAGTCTGCTCGCTGCCGATGTGTGCCTGAGAAGCGTGCGTGCATTGGCAGGCCAGCGCAGGCAACCGGGGCTGCACCCGCCTGTGCCAATGTATGTTGCAGGAATCGAGCAAATCTCTTTCACCACGCTATGAGCGAATACCGGAAGGTCTCCCCAGCTCAGCCCTGCCCCGATTCATAGTTCACCAAGAGGTTTTGTTAACGTTTTATTTGGGGAATAGAGCTCTTGTTAACTCGTGATATGCCTCTCTTGGTTGAGAAGCCACTAAAAATGTCTTAGCAAAACTCCTGGTCTTGGTAGATAAACGCTAAGAAGTCTCCAAACCCTGGGCAGGGGTGAGCCAAAGATGTCCCCAAACGGGAGGCGGCAGAGGGAGCTGCCAGTCAGCGTGAGAGGGCCTGGGACCAGCGGCGTAGGGGACACCACTCTGCATACGGCCGAGGCAGGGCTTAAGCAGAAACCATGGCAGCTATCTGGAGAGAAGGGGCTTTCAGGCGGGGACGTGGAGGCCTTACGCAGCAGGTGGGAGGGCTGAGTGCCAAGGTCAGAGGGGCCGCTGCGACCATCAGGTCACAGGAGCAGGAACCTCAGAACGCTGCTGCTGTCCTCTCCACTCCCACCGCACCAGGCGGGAGAACAGCGGAGTCGCCGCGCAGCGCCTGTGAGCTATCGCGGGGCCGCTGGTGGGCAGGGTCTCAAGGAGGTTGGGGAGGGTGGTCCCCAGGCTCCCAGCTCTGGGACTTTGGGTGGGGCTTAGAAGGGCTGAGACGCGAGAACATCGGCGCACAGCGCAGAAGGGCCCCTGCTGACATGTTACACGCATTCAGCAGACGCTGCCTGAGCTCCTACTGCGTGCCAGGTGGGGGCCGGGGGCTCAGCAATGAGCGAGACAACCTGTTCCCGGACAGTGTGGCCTGTGGGGTCCGGACGGTGAGTGGACGCAGTGACGCAAGAGGCGGGGCCCGGGGAGCGGGTGCCAACAGGCAGAGCTGCAGTTGGGATGACAGAAAAGTCTGGGAGGTGGGTGGTGAGGACGGCCGCACAGCCGCGTGGACGTGTTTGCTGACACTGAGCTGCGCTGGCAGAAAGGGGTAAAATGTGGATTTTATGTTGCATCTGCCTCGCCACAGTAGAAAACCAGTGTGGAAGGATGTTTTCAGAGAGTGTCAATAATTGCTCTTAAGACAATAAAGGGTGACTTGGAGCCATGTGCTCGGGAGGGGCCTCCGGGGAGGGCCGTGGAGATGCCACTGCAGTTAAGAGGCGCAGGCGTCTGAAATTCCCGATGCTCATCTCAAAAAACAAGTGAGGTGACAAATGTGTTAATTGGCTTGAGTTTATCATTCCACAATGTATATCACAGTATCACATGGTACCCTACAAATGTATACCATTATGATTTGTCCATTAAAATAATATTAAAAAATAAAAATTAAAATAAATTTTTTAAAATGTTAAGAAAGGACCCAGTCACACAACCTCTGGGGAAGGGCCCTCCAGAACCAGAACACAGATTGAGAAGGGCCTGGGGCTGGGGAAGGGAGCCCAGGTGCCCGGCTGGGGAGGCTGTGCAGAACCAGGGGGATGGGGCGGGGGCAGGTTCCTCTCTGCAGGGCCCTGCTGGTCTCATCCCAGGCCAGTTCTTTTTCTCAATTTACACCCTCCCTGGCTGGGCTGATGCACTCCCAGGACCCCAGTCACGTATCTGCACATGGCTCTCCCGATGTCTACCATCAGTGCAGATTCCCTTACAGAGCCCAGCCCCACCAGAAGACCCCATGCCCTTCCCTCTGCTGGGTGCACCCCAGGAGCCAACTTCATTTTCAGCTCCCCCAAACCAGCTCATCGTCCTGTATCCCTGTCTCCATGAAGGGCACCGCCAGCCGCTCTTTGGCCCAAGCCTGAAACTTGGTCTGCTCCCATGTGTCCCCATTTTATTTGTGACCCACCAAGTTCACTGATTTGACATCTGCCCGAGGCCAGGTCACCAGGTTATCTCACCTGCTGAACCACCTGGGCCTCCTGATCAGCCCCCAGCTTCCAGTGTGCCCCCCCAGGCCTTCCCTGCTGCAGCCAGAGCGGGGGAGACCTCTTCACAAGCTGGACGTGGGTGCCGCGGGCCCCTGGGTGCTCCAGGCAGCCCAGGACTGCTGGAACCCAGGCCACACGGAGGCCATGCCCACAGGTGAGGTCAAGGGAAAGAGCCATCAGTGCCAGACCCAGGAGCGCAGGCAGGAGACCCTAAAGGGCTCTAGTGGCACATGATCCTGCAGATTTGCATTTACATAAACCCAGATGACTCGTGACCTCTCTAAGAATAGATATTTCTGGTTCAAGAAAGCAACAGAAAGAATGAAGAGCTTCCTATTTCTGTAGCACTTTCAAATGTTTGCCGGATGGGGAACTTTAGCATGGAATTTAGAGTTGGGGGCAGGGACTTGTCTAAGGCCACATCTTGGCCAGACTCTGCATCCTGCGACCTCTGCCTCTCACTGGGCCACACAAAGGACCATCCTGGGGGGGATTTGTCCCAGCAGGATGTCACAGGAGAATTCTTGCTCTCCATGATTCATGCAGGCTCCTGGCAGACTAATTCCTGATGTGGTGGGGGGAGCGGGTGCGGGTGCCACAGTGCCTTTGCCTCTGCCGCTGCTTCCCTCCCTGGGCACATCTGTCTGGCCAGGAATAGACGAGGCAATCGGGTTCTAAATAGAAAGGTAAATCCAGATGACACCAATCCTGGGGGTGTGGTGGGGGACTTTTTAGGGCTAAACTTGGCAAAGGGCAGACTAAAAACACCTCTCCCTGGATAGAGAGTTTTGAACGGAAACCAGAGGTCTGTGGAGCCTTGCACGCCGCCGGAGCTCCGGCAAAGGTGAGGCATCGTGTCTGGATGCTGTTTGTTTTCCTTTTTTTTTTTTTAACTTGCGAGTCAGGAGTTATGATTTGATGAGCTCTGCTGCGAGGCAGCCTGGGACACTGGTACCACCTTTTGGAAGAGATGGGCTGGAAACCTTGCTGTAGGAAGATAACGTGGACCGGGGAGGGCATAGCCGCGTCCAGTGGGCCAGGAGGGGCCATGCCTGGTTCCCGCAGGAACAGGTGGGATGAAGGCTGGGGAGACAAGGAGGTGTAGACTCATTTGAACAGCTAGAGAAGCGTGTCCAGGGCTCTGGGTTGAGGTAGACCTCTTGGCCTGGCGGGAGAGGATGGGAGGTTCAGCCCAATGTGTCCCAGGGTCTGCCTGTGGTCCGCCTGCGGTGTGTGTCCCGTGACGCGAGCTGCATCTCATCTGTGTGGAAGCATCCCGATGGCCTCTCCTCCCCTTCCACCCTGCTGATTCCAGGCTCATGGGTCAGTGCACTTTCCCATCAGCTGTGAGCCCTCAGTCGGGGCTCGGTGAGCATGGCCCTGCTGAGTTGGCTAACGCTGTGAAAGACAGAGACCAGGAACCAGGAGGGAAGGAGGCATGCAGAGGCCCTGCCCTCCCAGCCTTCCCTTACGTGGTCAGAAATCCACCCTAGGATGGACCCTGAAGACTTTTGGATGCCATTTGTATCCTTTGGTTATAGGAGGGATCTTTCTAGAATCTTCCAAGTCCATTGCATCAGGACCACCAGTGTTTGTTAGCTCCCCACTGGGCAGATGTAGCGATACCATTGGCAGCAGGTGGGTTTGTTGCATGATGCGGGTGAGATGTAGGAGGGAAGGGCTGGCCGTGTGATCTCCCGGAGGGCACTCAGGCTCCTGGCCTTAGCTTCCCCATCCAAGAAATGGGGATATCGCAGCTTCCTAGCAGGTATGTTGTGCATATTTAATAAAACAAGTGATTCCCCTGACCCTTCCTGTCCCTGACCCTGCAAAGTCTGTAGTCATCACTGGGACAGATGCTTCCGATGGACTGGCCGCCAGTCAAACGCATCTGTCAAATATTTCTCTTCCGTGTTTTAGCATGTTGCCTCTGATTTCAAAAAACCCAGTGTCACAGGCCCCTGGAACACAGTGCAGGTACCATATGTTTCCCTGGAGTAGTAAGCAGTAAAAATACACCATTTAAAATAGAGGCTGGTTCCCAATTTGGAAGAGCAATCTGCCAGCTCTGCCTGATGTGATGCTAATTGATTTGTTTTCTTTGCTCCAATAATTCCTTCCTGTCAGCACTTTCTTCTTCCCCGACTTTCCTGGCCTACTCTTCCAACTCTGCAGCCAAAATTAGCCCCGATCCAGATTGCTGAGCCCCCGGAAGCACTTCCTTGGGCTTTGTTTCCTCTTGTTGCCACTGGCAGTGCCCTGGGCTTAACGGAGGGTGTGGGCAGGGCGGGAACAGGCTGTGTAGAGAAATGAGCCCTCACTCTCGGTGTGAATAACCCAACACCCGTTCACTGGAATCACAGCACCCGCTGGGCACCAGGCCCGGAGCTCCAGGCTGGGGATATGGCCATGAGGAAGACATGGGCACCGCCAGGTTGCCAGCCTCCAGCCCGGAGGGGAGGCAGACCTGTCACAAGAACACCAGAGCACAAGATTCTGGGAGGAGTGCAGGGGAAGAAGTAGCATGCCTCTGCATCATATAGGGCTTCCTGGAGGAGGTGACCTTAGCAATGAGCCTTGGAGAACGAAGTGTTCCCCCAGCAGATAACAAGGGAAGGGTATCCCCTCACTGAAACAGGTTGAACTCATGCCACAGCCGCTGCAAAGAGGGACACCAAAAATAAATGAGAAACATTCAGGGTTGTCAAAGATTTCCAGAATTTTGTATTCAGAAAGTGTGAAAGAAGCTACTTTGATCTTCTCACACATGTACTTTGCATCATTTTGAAATTTAAGCTTGATTCTGAATTGCCAGTGGCAGGTTGGGGTGTCTTGGTCCCGCCAAGCATCTCACCCACTGAGGGCATGGGACACGCACAGGTGGTCAGGATGCCAGCGGTCCCCGCCAGCTGGGGGAACACAAGGAGCTTGGTGTGGCTGACGCCAGGAGCCCGTGGGGTGGAGAGGTGAGGATGAGGAGGGGCAGGGCAGGGCCCCCAGGGCCCCCAGGAGCCTTTGGTCCTGCCATCCCTGCTGCCAGGAATGCCCCACCCCCTGGCCTGCCAGTCAGACGTCCGTCCCTCTGTAAGGCTCCTCTGCACGTCACCTCCTCTGGAAAGCCCTCCTACTTGCCTTCACACCTGCCTGCACCTGGATGCTGTTTTCCCTCCTCTCTGCTCTCACAGCCCCTGTCACTTCAAACCCTTGCTTAGACTACATGGTTTTGTACTATGGAAGCATGAATGAATGAATGAATGAATGCACCTTCACTAATGTGCGAAACTCTGAGTGACGAAGAGGAATAAGTGAACGAGTTTTCTTAATGAATTTTGCTCTCCAGGATACTTACATATTCATAAGGATGTTTCCTCCCACGGGAGAAAAGCAAACAGACAGTTCCCCGAGGAGCCCCCTTGGAGAGGCAGCGGCATGCTCACTCCTCCCGAGAGGTGCATCCGCGTGTGCAGATGGGTTAACTGTTAGTGCATGTCAGGCCTGTGCTGGTTGCCCGAGGCACGAGGACGGCTGCTGGGGATGGGGGCAAACAGTGGCACGGGAAGAACACTGTGAAAACAGCATCACAGGAAAAGTGCTTTAATGAGGGGACGTGGGCTTCCCTGGCCTCGCGGCCGGCCCCGGGCGCGTGGGCCCCGCCCTCGGGTGGCTGCCAGTGTTGAACGGATGTGAACGCGCCATGCGTAAGGCTCCTGGAGACTGATTCCGTCTTTCCTGGTTATCCAGGGAATCCACGTGCAGTGGAGGACGTCAGAGGCAGGATGGCAGGGCGTGTCCAGGGGCCACAGGGCCACGCTGGAGGAGCTCCCAGCAGCCAGAGCTGGAGCAAGTCAAGCAACAAGATAGAACAGTATTGGATTACAACTCAAAGCATAAAATAAATATTCATGCGCTCATAGTGATATAAATAAATGATTGGATAAGTAAATAACGGGGAAGAAGAGACAGAGCTCCCTGCAGAATTCCAAAGGATTCCTGTAGCTACTCCACCCTCAGGGAGGGCGCGACCCTCTCTCCCTAGCGTGGCCGAGCACAGTGGCTCCCTTCCACAGAGAGAGTGTGGGGAGGAGGGAAGAGAGGGCCAGCAGGAAATCCTGATGGTCACCCCCGCCAGGCGGCCACGTAGCGCCGGCTGTGGCGAGTCCCGTGGATGGGCAGCGTGCACCCTGGATGGGACGTGCTGGGAGACTCGCTTCACCTCTGCGCTCTTCCTCCCAAGAGCCCCCAAGTGAGGAGCTTTCTATGAAAGCCACGGCTCTCAAACACCAGGAAAGCCTGAGCACTGTCACAGCCAAGGGGCGCCCGAGGAGGAGTGACGACTGAATGCAACGTGGGGTCCTGGTGGGATTGTGGGACGGCAGAAGGAAAAACCGGTGAACCCTGAGCGAGGGGCTGTGTTCAGATACACTAATGTGCTGGTGCTGGTCTCGTAGTTGTGACAAATGCCCCACACTGATGCAGGATGTTGACAACGCAGACGGGCTGGGTGGCGTATGGGAACTTGGGGCTATCTTTGTAAATTTTCTGTCCATCTGAAACTATTCTAAGATAAAAAGTTCATTTAAAATAAACATGGCCCTGTAATAACAGGGCTAATAGTCCCAAAGGAAGAGACCCCCCCAAATGAAACGTGGTGGGTGGGTCTCCTGTGGCCTGGCCCAGGGGAGGGAGGTCCCCCAGGACATGGCTGAGACCACCTAGGAGGCAGGGAGGCTGGAGGGGGGCCGGTCCTGGAATGGGCGAAGGAGCTACGTGTGGAGGTCAGATGTCTCCCTGGGGCCACCAGGAGCCGTGAAGGGCTCACAGGGTGTGTCCCCCTGTGGGGGCAGCGTGAGGCTGAGGCGCGGAGACCAGCATCCAGCCATTCAGCCGACCAGGGCCAGTCATGGCCTGCCCTCCCCTCCATGCCACAGGGGCTCTTGAAGCGAGCGGCTCTGGGACCCACCCAAACCGGCTGGCTGGCCCCGGCCACTGACACTCCCTGGGAAGTGCTCTGGGCTCCCCCTTTTCTCCACTCGTGGTGGGGACAGAGGCCCGCCCTGGTCCCACCCTGATTCCCCTCTCCTGGCCTTTCTGTGAGATGCAGGGAAGCCCCTTGCGGCCCTGTGCAGGGTCCTGTGCAGACTCGGCTGGGTGGGCAGGAAGCGGGACGCAGGAACACGGCTGCAGGAGCGCGGCTGGCCTCCAGGCCTGGCATGGCCACACAGCCGTGGGTTCCCAGGTGTTGCTGGTGGAACAGTCGGGCCCTGTGTGACTTCCCCACAGGTGTCCTTTGAAGAAGCAGGTGTCGGGGTGGAGTTGCTGCTGTCCTCTTTATGGCGCCTTGTCTGCCAATTTCAAAACAAAGTCATCTGGGGCCAACACTCAACTGTCTGGGTCTCTTGCTATTCCAAACACGGGGATACAATGTCCCCAATCTGACCATGCCGCTGAATCCCGCCTGGACCAGGCGGTGGCCTCATAAGTGACCCACTCCTGTGCCGACCCCTTTGTCTTCACCGGCACAAGTGGATGTTGTGAAAATCCAGCCAGGCAGAGCTGTCCCTGCGCTGTGTGCTTCGTGGCTGCCAAAGGCCCACACACCGGGGGCTGGGAACGCAGAAATGTGTGCTCTCGCTGTCTGGAGGGGGAGTCCAGGGTGTTGGCAGGGCTGGTTCCTTCTGGAGGCTTAGAGGGAGAGCCTGCTCTGTGGCCGTGTCCCTGTCCCTCCAGCCTCTGCCTTGCCTTCTCTCTGCACCTCTAGGGCCCCTCTTCTTGTAAGGATGCCGGTCATGGGCACCAGGGCCCTCCCCAAATCCAAGATGGCCTCATCCTGAGACCCTTGGCTCCATCTCCAAAGACCCTACTTCAAGTAAGGTCACAGTGACCAGTACGGGGCTTGGATATTGACACATCTTTTGGGGGCACCATGCAATCCACAGAGCCCCTCCGCAGCCTGGCAGACCTGACCCTCGGCGGCTTCTCCAGCTCCATCGGCTCCGCCCACTTAGTCCCCCCACAGGGGCCCCAGCACCTGCCCCTGAGCTCCCAGCCCAGCCCCGCCTGGCTCCACCTTCCCTGTCCTGAGGCAGCCCTGCCGGCCAGCCGCCCTCCTCCTGGCCACCCCTGGCCCTGCTTTGCCGCCTTCAGGCAAAGGTCGTCCCGGAAACAGTATTTCACACACGGTGCCGCTCCTCCCGCTCCCTTGCAGACGGGCTCTCACATGAGAGACCGCGCACTTCGCGTCCACTGCGCGCCTGGGCATCGGGAAGAGCGTCCCGCTCCTGCGTGCTCCGATGAGTGAGTGAAGGACGGGGGTTGGTGCTCAGCCGCGGGGGAGGCGACAGCCGTTTCTGCTGCACGCTGTCCCCACGTGCGCAGGGCCCAGCCGAGCCTCACGGCCCTGTCTGTGTTTCAGATCATCCTCCTGAGCTCTTCGCTCAGTGACCGCGACCAGAGCCTCTTCCTCAGCGCGGACGAAGGCGCCACCTTCCAGAAGCAGCTCGTCCCCTTCTTTGTGGAGACTCTGACTTTCCACCCCAAGGAGGAAGACAAGGTCCTGGCCTACACCAAGGACAGCAAGGTAAGGAGGCCCCAGCGGCAGATGCCCTCTGGGCTGATGTCAGGCGAAAGGGCCTTGTTCAAGCAGGTGGGACCCAGAGCCCCAGGCTGACCACAGAGGGGCCCCGGGGCTGGGGGCACTGGGCCTGTGATGGCCCTGTGATGGCCCTGCTCCTCAAGGCCTGTGCCAGATGTGTGTCGGCCGTCAGGAATTGCGTCCACGTGGCCGTGTGGCTGTGGGAACTGGGGCAGTGGTGACAGGCACACGGGGGAAAGAGGCATGTGGACAGGGCAGAGGAGCCCATCCTCCCAGAACATTCTGCACTACCTTGCCCGGCCATGCCAGGCCTCCCCTCAGCCTGGAACACTCTTCCACCTTCCCCAGAACAGCGAGTTGTTCCTCAGTCCCAAAGCAGTGTCCCCTTCTACAGGAGCCGTGTCCCCCCAGGGCCCCCGCAGGAAACCAAGGCTCTGCCCCAGGGAGGGTGAAGAGTGAGGAATGGAGAGCTCGTGGCCAGGCGTGGGCAGCCCTGGGGCCATCGCGGGGTGGGAGAGAGTGGGTCCCTTGTCCTGACGCCGGCACAGGCCGGGAGGAGCCACTGCTGCAGTGGCTTACAGACGCGCTGGCCCAGGATATCAGAAACTTAATTCTCTCGCAGTTCTGGAGGCCAGAAGTCCAAAATAAGTTTCACTGGGACAAAACCAAGGTGCCAGCAGGGCCACTTCCTCCAGGGTTCCCAGGAAGAATCCACTTGCTTTCCAGTCCCAGCGGGTGCCACGTTCCTTGGCCTGTGGCTGCCTCACCCCACACTTCCAGGGAAGCATCTTCAAACCTCTCTCTGCTCCATCTTCAGTTTGGGGTGTGCATGTGCCTGTGTGCAAGTATGTGTGTGCGTGTGTGTGTGTATACATGTGTGCCCGTGTGTACGGGTATATGTGTGTTTGCATCTGTGTACGTGTGTGCGTATGTGTGTATTATGTGTATGTGTGTGGCCATGTGTATGTGTATGTAGATGTGTGCATGTACGCATGTGCATGTGTGTGTCAGAGAGAGGCATCTCCCCCTGCCCCTCCCTTTACAAGGGTCCGGGTGCCTGCATTCAGGGCCCGTCCAGATACTCTGGGAAAATCTTCCCATCTAAAGATCTTAACAATCACACCTACAGAGTCATTTTTTGCCCCATAAGGTCAAGGCCACAGGTTCTAGGGATTGGGGCTTGGATATCTCTTAAGGGGCCCTCCTGAGCCTACTGCCTCTGCCCAGTAGGAGGCAGAGGCTCCACAGTACAGGGAAAGCCCAGTGGGAGGCCTGGCCCTACTTGGAGCAGCTGAGCCCCTGCCACACTGCAGCCAAGCAGCCAGGGGCCAGAGGAATCCCTCCCAGCCTCTCTTCCTACCCGCGGTCTTCTGCTGGCCCTTCCACAGGCTGCGTCCAACCAGAAGCCCGAGGGAGTGAATCTGAAGGTTCATCCACACAGGTCCGGCCCCAGGGCCAGAGAAGGGTGGGAAGGGCCAGCACAGACCTGCAGGGCGAGTGAGAGCAGTCAGGTCAGGAGCCCTCTCGGTGCCACTAGGCAGCTTGGGCCCCTGCTCCACACTCTTCTAGATCCGTGTGCTCCTCCTTCCTGGCACTGATGACAACGTGTAACCACACGGTTCTGCTGTCATTTGATTATTGTCTGCACCAGACGCACACTTGGGGTGAGCCCCTTTAGGGCAGGGGCAGTGTCTGGTTATTTTCACCATTTTAATCTCAATTACCTGGCTGAAAATATTGGTTGGAAAGACAGATTGAGAATGGATGGATAGATGGTGGACGGGTGGGTGGGTGGATGGATGGATGGATGGCAGCTTGTTAGATGAATGAAGGAATGAATGGTGAGTCTATCGCTAGGAATCACCTAGGTCAGGGACTTCCAAATGGAGATTCCAGGCTGGACTGAGCCCCAGCTGTCAACAGGTCCTGGCCCCTCGCCAAGGTCTGGTCCCTGCTGATGCATCCCTGCGTCTCCCCAGCCTCAGGGGCTGCCTCTCTGCTCCTGGCACCTTCCTTGGGGACAACATGTGCTCCTGGGTATTAATAGCACTACTTAGCCTTCCATGTAATTAGACTAAAGCACAATCACAGAGACTTATTTCTCACAGAAATCGGCTGCATTGCAATTACTCTTTAATTTATGGTGCCCTGAAAAATTAATGGAGCTGAAATCTTGGTTATTTGCCTTGGTTATTTTCTGTGACTATGAGGAAAGAAAAAGAGGAGGAAAAGGCTTAGTTGCAGTTGTAGAAGGAATGAGGAATTTGAGGAAATTAATGACGACAGCAGGGCTTTAGTTTTCGGGGCTGTACGGTTTTCCAAATCTCTCTAATTCCCGAGAAGCAGAGTGGTGCAGTGGAACAAGGCCAGCTTTTGACTCCAACAAATCTGGGCATTAGGCAGGTATGTCATGCAAGAACATTGAATAACACACAGCCCCATTGCTCCAAGGCCCCCAAAATGAGCATCATCTCTTGTTCCTGGCTCTGTAGGGCCTGCTGGGGTCCGCTGGACACGACTCCCGGCTACTGTGGGGCCAGGTCCCAGCATGACCCTTATTCTGGGAGCACGCTCTTCTCGGAACAGGGGTGCAGCAAACCACACAAGCAGCTTTCGCATGTGGCGTTGACCTGGAGGACATCACGTGCACTCACATGCCAAGCCGAGGGTATCAGCAGGGTGGGCACAAGCACACTGTTCACAGGGACTTACAGATTCCTAGGGAACCAACAGCCTGCCTCCATTTCCGTCCCTTCCTCCCTCCTCCCAGATGCCTGCCCCTGCTTCTCACAAACAGATCCTCCCCCTCGCCTCCGACGACTCTGTTCTTCCTCATTCAGCTCCTTCCTTTGCTGCGTCACTATGATTTGGGGCACTGTGCAGCCACCTTGTTTGGAGCCTAGACACCTTCCTGGGCGAGAGCTGAAGAAGGTTTCTTTCGAGGATCAGCAAACTGCATCAGGCTCCTGAGAGTGGCAGGAGGAGGAGCCCAGCAGTCCCTTAGCGCCAGCTCCCTGGGCGCTGGTGTGAAACTGACCAGCCTGCGCCCCCTGTGCTCAGACCTCAGACCTGCTCGCTGGCTGTGCCCTGGGCATGCGCTTCTAAGTCACAGACTCACTTTTATGTTTTATTTTATTTCATTTCATTTCATTTTACTCTACATCAAGAACCGCTTCTGCTTCCCAGCACCATGAGAAATTGATCTGGGCCCAGGATTGCCATCCAGAGACTTAGTAGGGGAGGGAAGACACCTTGGGATGGGCAATCAGGGAAGACTACCTGGAGGAGGAGTGTTTCAAAAGGGGTTAAAGAGTGGGTCAGAATTATACTTACTTTTTAATACAACTTCAGAGCAATAAAGATGATCACAGAGAAAAAGAAAAGAAAAAGAAACCTCACAGTCCTCTAGCCCTAAGTAAAACAGTATTTGCATTTATCTATGTCAAAGAAAAGGTAAGAAGTGCTGTCATAGCAGTGGGTGGGAGGGGAAGAGGCCTCCTAAGATGGGTGAGTGAGGTCTGGACTGCAGGTTGGACGCTGCGAGTATCAGTGGGCACACGGCTGCCCACAGGGCTGCGAGCTTCAAGCCGTGTTTATAGCTCTCTCTGATCTCAGACTTCAGAACCAGGAAGAAGTTGAGCTTCTCTGGAGTAATAGAACAATTGTGTGAGCAATGAGAATCTTTTGCCTCAGTGTGTGCTCATTTTTGCTCTAAGCATTTGTGTCTGCCAGGGCTCAGGGCAGGAACTCTATACCACTCTGGAGAGTTTAAGCAAAAAAGGGATTTTATAGGAAGGATTGGTGCTTTCTAAATTATTGGCAGAGCTGAGGTGGGGGTTTCAGGCCAGCCCCCCAGGATGCCTCCCAGAAACCTGCAGTGATGACCTACCAGAGAGCTTCTACCCTTGCCCATCAGGTGGGGGACCAGGAGCCTGCTGCTGTTAGTGAGATCAGGAACACATGGCTGGTGCAGCAGCCCCCACTGCCTGGCAGCGCCCACAAAGCCGTGAGTGGGCACTGGAACGCAGGGTCCAGCGCCATCACTGCCTGGAGGGTGGGTGCAGCAGCACGTCCTTGTGACCTTGCTGGCCGCACAAATGGGGGCAGGAAAAGGCCTCTGCCTCACTATCGCCTTCCAAAGCTGGCGTGAGTTTGTCCCCCTCACCCGGAACTCTACTGCAAGGGAGTCTGA
Source organism: Lepilemur ruficaudatus (assembly GCA_963574885.1). NCBI lineage: Eukaryota > Metazoa > Chordata > Mammalia > Primates > Lepilemuridae > Lepilemur > Lepilemur ruficaudatus. The sequence goes on along the minus strand of CAUYRT010063675.1, from coordinate 10,133 downwards.
GCAATGTCCTGCCAGCTCTGCAGCACAAGAAGGTGCCATGGAGTGAGGGAGGAAGGAATGCTGAGTACCCCCAACCCTGTCCAACTGCCACCAAAGCCCAGGGCAGACTGACAGCACCTCCAATAACCGTGTGAGATTCACCAGCACACACTTCTGAGTGCCCCTCCCCAGACCTCACCCTGCCTTTTTACCTGCCTCTCCTGCCCTGCTCCAACTGCTGCTCCTTTTAGCTCTGTGTCCGAGGAGGGGCTGTTCCAGCACGCTGCATCCACTCCTTCCTGAGCACGCCAGTGGGGCAATTAAATCTACCCTTCCCGGGGCATCTCTCTGTTGGGTTAGCTGCAGTAACTGGGATGTCCTTGATGTGTTTATGCCTGTTTATTTACTGGTGTTTATCTTTTATTAAGCAGAAATGTTCTATTTCTGCAGCAATTGATGGTGGGCAGTAAAATCACCTACCGTGAGAGCGAATTGGAAAGGCTTCATAAAGCTCTGGGCAGGCGTTGTAAACACAAGTGCATCAGCAGCAATGACAATGATAACGCCATCCATTATGCTGGGGTTTTACCGCCTGGCTCCCAGACACTGATGGCTCCGACTCATTTTTTCTCACATATTGACTGAAGTAGAAGGGTCCCTGGCCTGGGTCACTCAGATGACCCAGAGAGAAGACTAGAGGTGACCAGTCATCCTTCTTGGGGTGGGGATGACTCCTCAGCCACTGGTATAGAACTTGAGCACAGGTCTACGAGGGCAGAATTGCTGTAAGGGAATGCTGTGTGACCTTGAGTAACTAACTTAACCTCTCTGAGTTTCAGTTCTTTCATCTGTAAAAAGGGAAAATTGCCCATCTTATGGATGTGTTGGTGAGTGTGTATGTGGGTGTGTCCGTGTGTACGTGTGTATGTGTGTGCATGATAAATGAGGCAGCATCTGACAAGCACAGCCCCCTGCCTGACTCCATAAAAGCCTACCGCTGCTGCCAGGCTCTCTAACTAAGGCCCAAACAGAAGATCAGTACGACCAGAGGCTGCAGCCGCAGGTGTTTACTGAGCGTCTCCTCCATCTGGGTACTGTCCCCGTGCTCAGCAAGGGCCACGGTGCAGCAGCTGTCCCTGGAGTGGGCGTCCTCTCGCAGTGCCTTGGGTGGGGGCACATGTGCAGGGACAGTCCAGGGATGCAGGAGCCCGTCTGCTTTCCTGCAGCTGCGGGGGAGGTAGGGGAGAGGGACGGGGTGTTTGCTGACATTTCACTCAGGGCGGGGGGGGGGTGTCAATAGTTTTCAAGGAATCCCATTCACAGTGGGTGAGGGGACAGGAGCGGGAGAGACCCCCTGCCGCCGCTGAGCTGATGTGGTGCTTGGGAGGGGAGGCAGGCTCTGGCCGAGGTCCCTTCGGCAGCATCCCGTCTGGGATTGCAGCTGGTTCCTCTGATTTCTCTGATCTCCCCCGTGGCAGGAGTCCTGCTGCGGGAGTCCTGCATGGGGACCCTGGGGTGTGCCCCTGCTCACTTCAGGCATGAGCTGCGTGCGGTGTAAGCCTCACTGGGGCGGAACTCACTCGGTAGTGGTTTGAGTGATTTCAGCATCACTGTGGTATCTTGTAGAGCGTTTCATCTCTAAGTGCCTAAGACAGCCAGCCGTGTCCGGCAGGGAGACCAGGAGAGGCAGAGGCGGCCAGGGCTGGCGCGGTGCTTGCCATGGGGGCCCTGCTGGGTGGAGGAGGGGGAGGCACCTCTGGGATTTAGTGGGATGACCCAGTGGGTGCTGGGAGGGAGGGAGGCCATTTGCTGAGACCAGAGATGGGGAGGAAGAGGAGGAGGAGGAGGTTAGGAGAGCAGGAGTTGTGGGGGACAACACTGGGAGGAAGAGGCCATGGGGAGGGCGCCCCAGAGTCAGGGCCCTCGGGGCCCTTTTGGGGGTGAGAGTCACAGGAGGAGGGTGTGTGGCCTGAGCCCCGCACTGGGCCTTGGCAGCAGCAGCCTCAGGACCAGGAGAACTTCCTTCCTTCGGGAGCTGTGTGCACAGGGCCTCCTGTGTGCCCCGCACTGTTTCGGGATCTGGGGCAACAACTGGGAACAAAACACACACGCCCTGCCCACATGGGGCTTCCTTTCCAGCTGAGGGCGGGGTGGAGAGCAGACAGTGAGGGCACAGAAGGGCAACCAGGCGGCTTGCTGGACAGCAGGGGCACTCCTGAGAGAGGGCAGGGGCGGGGCAGAGGGAGCCGCCGAGGGGCGTGGCCTCTGCGTGGCAGAGGAGCCCAGACTGCAGGCCTTGCACCTGCAGGGTCAGAGGCAGTGACGTCGGGCCCAGTGGCGATGGGCATGGGGCAAGGGATGAGGGATGCAGAGCAGGCTGGGTTGTGAGGTGCTAAAGGCCAGAGACACGGGGTTCTGAATGTCGCATGAGTGAACGCTCCCATGGGGTCCCTTCCCTGGTGTGGCCATCTCTGGCAGCGGGATTCGAGTGTCCAGCAGAGAAGACGGCACCATAGGCTGGTTCTCTCTGGTGCGCTGGGCCTGAGCACAGCCTCTTTGACTTCGCAGACTGGGTTCCAGCCCTGACTCTGCGATGCCGAGGGCGAGGCTTCTGTACAAATGGCCTGAGCAAAGGCCTGACCAAAGTGGCTGACCTGCCTGGCGTGGTGGCTCACACCTGTAATCCTAGCAACTCTGGGAGGCCAAGACGTGAGGATCGCTTGAGCCTAAGAGTTCAAGACCAGCCTGGACAACAGTGAGACCCCATCCTACAAAACGAATTTTTTTTTAATTCACTGGGCATGGTGGTGCATGCCTGTAGTCCTGGCTACTTGGGAGGCTGGAGCAGGAGGATCGCTTGAGCCCAGGAGTTTGAGGTTGCTGTGAGCTATGATCATTCCACTGCACCGTACTGGGGCAACAGAGTGAGAACCTGTCTCAAAAAAAAGGCAGGGAGGGAGGCAACTTTAACTGAGTCTTGAATACTGACCAGGAAGGAGGAAGGGCATTCCAGGCAGAGGGAACAGCAGGTGCAGATGCTCACAGGACTCTGTGTGCACATTAGTGCCGCAAGCATGAGTGAGCCCAAGCCAGCTGTGCCTGGGGTGCTGGCATGCAGGGAGTGAGCAGAGACAGCAACTGGAGGGGGCCTGGCAGCCTCAGGAGGCCATGTACCCACCTACGGGAGTGGGCTGTACACATCCCCTGGAAGGACTGAGCAGGAGAGCAGCGTGGCCAGGTTCGTGCTCTGCAGCCACGGGAGGCCATGAAGACAGCGTGGCCCAGCTGGGCTGTGGCCGTGGGTGGAGAGGAGGTGGCCTGCAGCAGGCGTGGGCTACACAGTTGCATCTGAAGCGTGGTGACCTATTGGACATGGCAGAATGGACCCAGTGAGACCAGGGCCCTGGCCTTAGGAGCTGGCGGCAGTAGCAGGGTGATTGGCACTGGGCAGGGCTGGGTGGGCTTCCAGGAGGGTGGGGTCACACCTGCCGTGCTGAGCCCAGGGTGCACCTGATGAGCCATCCCCTTCGGAGAGTCCACAGTCCTTCTGTGATGAGCAGCAGTGGGGGCAGGGGCCACAGCAGCGGGACCGACATCCAGGATCTCACTGGTGCCTCATAACTTAGTGCCCGCAGCAAGGGCACACTGGGGTAGACAAGGAGCCCATGGCGAAGAAAAGTCGTGCCAGCCCTGAGGCCGCAGACGTGGGTGCCCGGCCTGGCAGCCATTAGGTGACAGCTGGGCCGCTTTGCAGGTGGAGAGACTGGGCTGCCCTAGCTGAGGCGGAGGGGTCGGCTGAGCTTCCCTCCTTTCGAGCACCCATGATGGAAATCATTCCACTCGACTGGTTCGTTCTAGACATATCTGGATTGCAGAAGAAATAAAGGGACAGACATTCAAATGATGTCAAAATCACAGCTCATTCAAATCCGGGTTCTGACAGGAAACTGCCCTGGGCAAATCACTCACTGCTATTGGCGGCCGTCCTCTTTCTACACAACAGATTTTAAAAGCCGTCCACTTCCCGGAGCCGTGGCAAGGGTGCGCCCAGAGGCCAAGGGTGTGCGTGTGCGCAGCGCGGACCCGGCTACTGCGGGCTCTTTCTCGGGAGTGGTGATGACACGGTGTGCTGAGGGCACGGCAAGGGCAGCCGCTGTGCGACGGTGCCGGGGTGACCCCACAGCACCCCTTTAAGGCAGGAGTCCAGACTCCCGCTTTAAAGAGTGGGGAGACAGACTCAGAACAGCTTTGGAACACACGCGAGGCCACGCAGCTGTGGACAGTGAACTCCGATAGGAGCCAGGCCTGCTGGTCCCAAAGTTCTCTCCCCTTTAAAATGTTACGGGGGGTGAGGGCGTGGTTTTATATATGGGGAAACTGAAGCAAGGACATGCCAGGGAGGCCAGGACAAGGAGGCAGAGGCCACACCTGGCTGCAGCCCCTACCTCCCGGCCCAGCCTAAGCCCTGGCCAACCACACCCACTCTGCAAGCACACGCAGGGTCCTGGCCTGGCTGAGCCAGTTCCCCGCATTGGGGGAGGATTTCCAAAGGACCCGAAAGCCCACGCTCCTCTCAGGAATGTAGGGAGGCTTTCCTGTGTCAGTAACACCCCATTCCCCCGGGGGATATGGGCAAAAACCCCCCACAAAGTAACACAAATCCAAGACAGTGGAATTGGGACATTAGTTACAGAGTCACTGAAACTTACTGAAATGCAAATGGACAAGCAGAGCCCGAAGGAAATGAGAAGGAATGCCCAGTTTCCAAGATGGAAAAGGACAGCGTGGGCTGTGGACTCACTGCAAAGGCTCATGGTAGGCTGCTGTCACCTGGGACCCAGCTGAATCCTCCAGGCTTTCGGAGTGAGCATTGCCACCCCCGTCACAGTTGAGGGAGACTAAGGCTTGCCCAGGTGCCTGGCTGCAGGCAGGGTGGGAGCCCAGGTCTGGCTGGCTCCACGGCCCCGGGTTTCCTGGCCTCACTGTTGGGAGATTGGCCTGGTCTCTCTGCAGAGAGAGGAGGCCAGACTGCTCTATCCCGCAGGACACTGCCCTACCCCCGCCATCCCATCCTTCTGCTCCCAGAGCAGACAGAGGTCCTTCCCAGTGGGAGAAGCTCTTGCCACCTACTTACAGCCCTCCCTTGACTGCCCAGCTCTGGAAGATGAAGTGGGAGCCTTCATCCTCCAGCCTGCCCCTGGCACCGTCTGAGGCCCAGCACCCTGGAGCCAGACCCACTGCGTGCTGGACACACTTGGTACCTCCCACGTGGGGGCCCATGCTCGATTATTCCCTCCACCTGGAATGGCCTCTGCCTTCCTCTAGCCACAGACCCCCCACAATCCCCAAATACTGGCCAGATGCCATACAGCTGTATCCAGTGAAGAAACCAGGAACCCCTCCAGATATCTCACGCAGAGGGAATTTAACAGAGGGAATTGCTCACAAGGGCATTGGAAGGGCCAGAGGAGCAACAGGGGAAGGGAAGTCTACCTCAGAAGTGGCCAAGGACAGCAGATGCCACCCCAGGGCTAGAGGAGGGAGGGGACAGCATGGCCCCTGCTCAGGACCTGGGGCCTCCGCTTCTCCTGCTTGGCCTGGCTCAGCTCTCCTGAGCCAGGTGACACTTAGAACCCAGCCGCTCTTGGCCTCCGGGGGAGTCGGTGTCCTGGAAGGCACCGGCCGTGGATCAGGCAGGGCCGCACACCCAGCGCTGCCGCCTCAGGGCTATCACACCTGCTCTCTGAGCCCCAGCATAGGGAGACAAAGTGAGATCTTTCCCCATCCACTGCAAGGTTCGTGGTGGAGACCCCACAACAAAAGACAGAGTATCAAGAGAAAAGCATAGCAAATTAATTTAATAGAAGTTTTATGTGGCCCAGGAGCCTTCAGAAATGAAGACCCAAGGAGACAGGAAGATTGTGTACTTTTCTGCTTGGGTTTGACGAAGAGGGGACATTCTCATGGACGTGTGATTGGAGGACAAAGGGGTGTGATCTGATGGGAATAAACTGGGGGGCAGCTTAGTGAGGATGTTTATTCAAGTTCTTCCAGCCTCCCTGGGTGACATTCCTTCCCTCTGGGTGTGGGACAGGACACCTGTCACGTAATGGTCTCCAAGGGGCAGGGAGGGAGGAGGTCAGAGGGCCCTTCCTAGGATTTAGGGCCTGCTTCAGGGAGGAAGGGGGAAGGTGCTTCTGCTGGTTCCCCCATTTCTAAGGTGTTATAATTTGGTAGCGTTTCCTGCACCCCTCTCCAGTTTCTCGTTTGGAAATGGAGTTATTAAGTCCCACCCCCGGCACAGCGGGGCTGAGTGTGACACAGACCAATGTGCCAGAGATGCTCCTCCCACCGCCCACCCTCAGTCTCAGGTCCCCTTGGACTGTCTCATCGGGAAGGAGGGGAGGCCCTCCCATAGGCCATCGTAGGGAGGGGGCAGCTTTGGCTCTCGCCCTCGGCCCAGCCACTTCCACTTCACATTTCCAAAACTCACTCTGCTTGATTGAGGTCCTGTCTCCACCCGGGATCCCCAGGCTAGAGCCCGAGGACCCCTGGCCCCGTCCACTCCTCCCAGGTCTGGGGCACAGACCCAGGGCCCTCTCACCCTCCTTGCCCCACCTGGTCCTCCTAGGGCCTGTCTGACTCCCTGAGCAGGCCTGTCCATGAGCCTGTCCTCCTCTGCACTAGGCTGCTGTCCTTGGCGGGCCCAGGCTTGGCCTCCTCAGGGCTCCCTGGGGCACCTGTCTGACCACAGCCCTTTGTACACGCCCTCCCTCCTCCGTCCTCCCAAACGCTACCCAGCTGCCCCCGACAGGTATTGTGAGGCCCCTGCTGTGTGTCAAAGGCTCAGACACCTCCTCTGAGAGGACCCTGGATTTCATCCTGGAGAACCCGCTGGCCTGGGGCTGGAGTGGCTCTTCTCCCCAGACCTCTCAGGTGTGGGTCTGCACCCCGAGTGTGAGCACAGGCTTGTGTGTCTGCTGCACAAGGCTGGCTCCCCGGGAGGCCAGCCCAGCAGGGACACCACACTCTCTAGGCAGCGGCTCAGTCCTGAAGGCACCGCCGAACCTTTGCTTCTCTCTTTTCTGTCCTGCAGCTCTATGCGTCATCTGACTTGGGGAAGAAGTGGACCCTTCTGCAGGAGCGAGTGACCAAAGACCACGTGTTCTGGTGAGAGCACTCCCCACTGGGACCGCAGGAGCCCGCGAGGGCAAGGTCAGCCCAGGGGCCAGCGGCTCCCCATTGCTCCTCAGGCCCCCCGGCCTGTGGTCCCACCTCCTGCTGCCTTGTCCCCAGCCCCACACCCTCTTCATCCAGGGACCTCAAAAGCTGTATTTTCTGCTCCACTGGGGCGGTATCAGAAATGGTGACGAGTCTAGAGATTGGCGTCTCTCAGGCAATGTTTGTACCTGACCCAGCTGTGTGGCTTTGCACAGCCAATATTCTCTCCTGCAGCCTCCGTTTCCTCCTCGGCTGAAAGAGGTGCTGATGTGCACAAGTGCGGCACGGTGCCTGGCACACTCCCTCTCACCTCCCTCTTTCCACCCAGCTCCGGGTCCAGCCCCTGACTAGCTGCCCCTCCTGCCTTGGTGATGCCTGGACTCCCCTTCCACTGCCCATCTGTCGCCCTGCTGGGCCTGTTGGGGTGCCCCAGGCACGCCCCCCGGCCTACTGAGCAGCCAAGCCAAGGAAAGGGGTGAATGCGGGCAGGGTGGGGGCTCCCAGCCCAGCAAAGGGCAAGCCAGGCCCTGCATCCCAGACCAGCCAGTGTTGGCTCCCCACTTACTGTCTCATGGGCGGCATTCTAGTCTCATTGCACCAACCAGGAAACCGAAGTTTCCTCAAGCAGAGTTTGCTGGAGGCATAAGTGAGGCTCGGGGAGGAAGAGCCCTTGTCAAGGTCCCAGGCTGCAGGACGGGAACTGGGAGCCTAGTGCAGCTGGCTTGGAGCCCATATTTGCCCACCTCCAGCTGTGGCCAGGGCGCGTTCTTCTGGCTAAACTGCCTTTTGAGATGCACCCAGTCACATGTGTGCTCTGCCCACCACATCCCTCTTTCTTGTGCATATACACATGTGCATATACACATAAACACACGCACTCACACACACGTGCCCATTCCTGCCCTTTCTCTTCCTTGTCTCATCTGTGCAACAAACTATTACACAGGCCTCCCAGGCCAGCTGCAGCCTTGTCTCTTCAGCAGAGAAGCACCATGGAAAGGGCTCCCCGCACCCCCGCTCCCCCCACCCCTGCATCACATACAACTTCAAGCCAAGCACAGCCAGGGACTTGTCCCTGACATCCCACAGGCTGAAGGGAATCTTTGTCTCTCTGGAATGTTGGCCCTGTGCATATGCCCTTAGCTCATGGGGACATATGATGGCTGTGTCTCCACGGGCTGCCCATGGGCAGGTCCAGTTCCTTCCTCAGAAACCAGAGTGCCGCCATCAGTCACTGGCCTTGTCACTGCTGTCAACTGCCAGGAGCCAGAGCTACCCAGCAAGGGGATGTTGGGGCCCCAAGGCCTCCCAGGAGGTGGGAGCAGGGCAAGGCAGTGGGATTTCTGAGCCCCGGCTGAGCTCTGTGTCCAGCCCCAGCCCCGGCCAGACTCTCAGAGACCTCTCCGGCCAGAGCGAAACAGGCATGCAGATGCTAAAAGGGAAATTGGCCATAATTCAAACATGTTGTTGTCTCAGGCAAATCAAATTATTTCTTCCCCAAGTTTTTCAAATTGCCCAGAGCTGTTATGTGTGAGAGATAATCATACCAGACGCTTGGCCACTCGGGCCCCGGGATCTCTCCTGGAATGTGGTGACAGCCGCGGTGATGGGGGCCTCCCTGTTGTAAGCAGTGAATAATGGTGACAGCATTTCCAGAGAGCTCTTTGTCCTTGAACTGACAGCAGGAATTGCCAAAGCCCCACATTCTGTCTGAATTGTGGACTCATTAACGTTCTGTGAAGCCACACAACGGCGCGCTCATTAGAGCGGACTTGCTCTGCTGCCTCCTGACCCACGTGGCCCTTGCCCGCCGCCCTCCCCTTAGTCTGTCCACAGCCAGACTAAGGGGAGCGAAATCGTAACAGTGGCCCCAGAGCCGCCGCGCTTCAAACACTAACCATCGCCAGGCAGTGGGCAGAGAGTCTGAATCCATCGTCCTATGGAATCCCCGTCCAGCACATGTGTATCTTCCCCTCACACTAGAAAAGGGGAAACTGAGGCTTGGAGAGGCTGGGGCACTGCTGTAGGTCACACTGCCCCTCAGCAGTAGCCCTGGGCAGTGATCCGCATCTGACAGTGCCCAGTGGCCCCACCTGGCAGTCTGGCTGCTGCCTGTCACCTGGGGCTCCTGCGTCCCTTGCCCCCTCAGCCCCACGCTTGCCCACAGAAAACCTCCTCTCCTGTCAGCCCCGGGCCTGTCCCAGGTGGTGCACGTGGGGGGCCAGGACCTTTGTCAGGAGAAGGAGGGACCCTTACACCACAGCCTTGGGACCACATCTCTGAGGTTCATCCGAGCTGCCATCTGCATAAACTGGGGTGAAAATCAGTCTCCGCACCCCAGAGCTCTTCATGCTTTCCAGGGCTGCTTGCCTGGGGGTCATCGTGGGCTTGTTATTTCTAAATGCTGCTCCAGAGCCAGGCCAGGACCACCTTTGGAGACCTTAGCGAACAAGAAGGCATTCGCGTCAGCGGGTGTCCTTTCCTGCAGGGCACCGGGCTCTGCCTGAGGGCTTAGAAATGCAGCCTCATGTGGTCTTCCAGGGCTCCCTGGGGCGGGTGCTGGGCACGGGCCTCCTGTACTCCCATGCCCACCTGGAGCTCACAGGCTCACTGCGACAGGGCGAGCGAGAGTGGTCAGGGCAGGAGACCCAGGGGATGAGCGTGGTCAGTGGGTGTGTTTATGGGGTGAAAGGTGAGTGAGCGAGCGAATGATGAATGAGTGAGTGAGTGAGTGAGTGAGTGAATGAGTGAGTGAGTGAATGAATGAGTGAGTGAATGGATGAGTGGGCAAATGGGTGAGTGAGCGAGCGAGTGATGAATGAATGAGTGAGTGAGTGAGTGAATCATCTTTAACACTCCTCCCAGGGATAGAATTGAGGAAACTGAGGCACAGGGAAAGTGACGGACACCGAGCCCGATAATAACTTGTCGCG
>CAUYRT010063674.1:0-11165 GCA_963574885.1 Lepilemur ruficaudatus | reverse complement strand
AACATGGTGAATGTGAAAAAGGCTTTATGCGTTCATCAGATCTTAATATTCACTTCCAACTCCTGTGGATGAAAAAAGAACGTAAAGAAAATAAAGTTTCTTTTACTATGAAAGTAAGCAATGTGATCTTATGCAACAGTTAGTAACTTCAGGCAGACTGAAGCCGCATCATCAGGAATGTGAAAGAGTTTTTTGGGGTTTTTTTTGTTTTGTTTTGTTTTTGTGAGACAGAGTCTCACTCTGTTGCCTGGGCTAGAGTGCTGTGGCATCAGCCTAGCTCACAGCAACCTCAAACTCCTGGGCTCAAGCGATCCTCCTGCCTCAGTCCCCCAAGTAGCTGGGACTACAGGCATGTACCACCATGCCTGGCTAATTTTTTCTATAGATTTTTAGTTGTCCAATTACTTTCTTTCTATTTTTAGTAGAGATGAAATCTTGCTCTTGCTCAGGCTGGTTTTGAACTCCTGACCTTGAACAATCCTGCCTCGGCCTCCCAGAGTGCTAGGATTAGAAAGAGATTTTATTTACTTTGTGTACCCTACATAAGGTGTAAGAACTCAGATTGTAGTGAGGACAAGAGAGAAGACTGCTTGTAAGGCATGTGGGAAAGCCTTTACTAATTACGCAAGACATTTTACGTGTCTAAAATTAGTGCAAGTGCCCTAGGAATGCAGTGAATGTATCACTGCCTTTAAATATTTCACAAACCATGATAACTTGAAACCTCACGTTGGAGTAATATCCTACGTATGTTAGGAATATGGAGAGACCTTATTTGGCGCAAGCCTTAAAATCTACATGAGCATCCACACTAGAGTAAAACCCTGTGAATAGAATGCTGGCAGGTCCTTCATTTGCTCCTCATGTCCTCCGATGTCACAGTTCAGAGCTTTGTGAATATAAAGAATGTGTGAAAGCCTCAGAATCTCCTCCCAGCCCAGCATGTAATAACTCACAGTGACACCACACGGTCCGGGAAACACGGAAAAACCCTTTGCTATTATCTCAGGGGCTGCTTAAGTAAGATCTTGCAGTGGATAGAAATCCGGTTAACGTAAGATGTGTTGGAAAGTGGAAATAATGTTCACTTCTCATCTCAGAGTAGCAAACATCTTATTTACTAATTGAAAATATATTTAAGTGTTTTAATAACTCTTAAAAATAAAAGAAGCTATGTTTTAGAGCAGTTTTAGGTTCACAGCAAAATTACATGGAAGGTACCAAGACTTCCTATATTCCCACTGCCGCCACCGATGCAGCCCACCACAGTGGTATGTTTGTTAGAATTTATGAACCTATGTGGATACTTCATTATCACCCAAAGTCCACGGATCATCTACACTCTGTTCACCCTTCTTTCCCCTCTAACCCCTGACATCCACTGATCTTTTTACTGTCTCCATAGTTTTACCTTTTTCAGAATATCATATAGCTGGAGTCACACGGTATGTAGCGTTTTCACCTTGGCTTCTTTCACTTAGAAATATGCATCTAAGCTTCCTCCATGTCTGTCCCTGGCTCGAGAGCTCATTTTTTTTTTTAACAGTGGATAATATTCCATTGTCTGGATGTACCACAGTTTATTCACCTACTGAAGGAGATCTAAGTTCCTTCTAAGTTTTGGCAGTCATGAATAAAGATGCTACAAACACCATGCAGAGATTTTGTGTGGATGTAAGTTTTAACCTATGGGTAAATACCAAGGAAAGCAATTGTTGGACCATATGATAAGAGTGTATTTAGTTTTCTAAGAAATGGCCACAGTGACGGGGACATGTCTATTCCACAAATTGTCCTGGGGTATATCCAGCACTGACATTGTCCTCTGTGTCTGTGACATCCTTGGTCCTGGCTTTCTCCCTTAGCCTCCAACATTGCTACCCATTGGGTTTCCCACTGGCCACCGAACACCTCAGCCTCTGCCACCCTGTCCACTTCTTCACATGCAGCCAGTAGCTTTCCATCCCCCTTCTCTCACTGTCCCCTCTGGCACTTTTCTCATAAAGTGGATGTTAGGTTCCTCAGGGGGCTGTGACCATTAGAAAGGACATTATTGTTCCTGAGAAGTGTGCCCTCTTACAGGGCATCACAGCTGAAAGGCAGCCGGTGAGTAGAAAAGTCTTGAGGTGATGTCAAATGTTATCAGGGATGAAGAGTAGAGATGGGTCTGCTTGCATTGTGTGCAAAAAAAGACGTTTCGCTCCTAAAACCTTCTGAACTGTTTCTGACCCAGTGACATGTACTGCCGTTTCCCATTCCTCACTGCCAAAAGTGGAATCAGTTTCATCACTCTTCAGGCTGTATTTCAGTGACAGGGCCTGCCCTCCACATCTCTAGTTGTGTCACCAGGGCATTTCCTCTGGAAACCAGAAGCTTTAAGGGCTAAAATGAATCCACAGTGCCCGGTGCAGAGGTCATGGCAAAGTGAAGGGTGTTGGGGATTTTAGTTCTGTCTCAACATGTCACATCTGGATATCTAGAGTGAAACCCACAGTTATTGATCAATAAACCTACTGAGACACCACTCCTTTTATTAGTGTTAAGCTGTGCTCACCTGATGTGACTTTTTGGGCATCAGGGTGCAGTCTGGAGGGTGATGTGACTACTTTGCAGGTCACACAGACCCGAGGTGACTGGCTTATTTCACTTAGCATGTCTTCAGGTTTCATTCGCGTTACAATCCATGTATCAGAATTTCTTTTTAAGGTTGAACAATATTCCACTGTATGGGTATACCACATTTTGGGGTGCTTCCACCCTTTGGATATTGCGAATAATGCTGCTATGAATATCTCTTCCAATCCCTGCTTTGTATTCTTTTGCCTATATACCTGGAAGTGTAATTGTTGGATCCTATAGTCTATAGTGCTGGTGGTGGCGGGGGGCGGAGGGCGTTCCTAATCATGACTCTGGTGATGGCTATTAGGCCTTATAGTGGTCAGCAGCTGTGAAATGTGTTGGGTTTGGGGTCAGTGAAACGAGGAACAAGCGGGCTATATCACAACTAGAAGGGAAGTTTAAGTCAGACCTAAAAATGGATGCCTAAATAGCAGCTATATTAAAGAAATCTATGACATACGGCATTTCTGTGTCTATCCTCAGTCCCTCTTTCTCAAATTAAAAGAAACATTTCTTTTCAGAGATTAAGGTCTTGCCATGTTGCCCAAGCTGGACTCAAATAATCAGCCTTTTGGCACTGCAGGCATGCAAGACTGCTCCTCCATCACTTTTAAATCCTGCCATATCTTGGCAGATGTTTTATTCATAGGGATATTTAGAAAATGCCAAAAGAAGACGTTTTTGAGATGCAAACAAATTCCTGGTTTTGTCAAAATAGAGTAATAGCAAATGTAGCACCAAAGGACTTTAAAGTCTGATTTTTTTCTTTGCTTGTAGCTTGATATTTATCACATTCCCTGGGGGACAGTGTAAGGCCTCAAGCGGCCAGGGATCCAGGTTCGGACTCCTTTGGCCAAGTTACGTAGCCTGTTTATGCCTCCGTTTCCCATCCACAAAACGGGCAAAATAAAGAGCCCTTTTTGAGGAGGGAGAAAACAGCCCTTCACAGCCCTCTCCCTCTGGCTGCCGCCTCATCCTCCTCCGTGGACGCCGGAAAGTCTCTAGTTCCTTTGCAGGATCGCGATTCCAGCAGCCTCTTTTCCCTCCAAACTCCGGGGGCCCGCCCTCGCCACGTGACCGGAAGCGGAAGTGCTCTCCCGCACCGCATGCACCTGCGTGCTGCTTCTCCTCCTTCCGGTAGGGCCGGCGGCTCCCGGGTGCCGCCTGGGCTGGAGCGGCGGCGTCCTGGGCATTGCAGCGGCGCTTCCTCCGCGAGCCCCGCGGGCCGAGCGGGCGTCGGTCCAGGGACGGCGGGCAGGGCCTTCCCGTCGGCCCCGCTCTGCTTTCCCAAAGCCTCTTTCTTCCTCCTCGCGTTCGTCCTCCAGGAGGAAGAGCGTCTCGGCCGCTCGGGTCGTGGTTGCTTCGTCCCCCTGCGGCCTCACCGACCTGGGAGTTCCGGCCAGTGCGGGTGAGCGCTCACCGGCTGGGTGTCGGTTAGTTGTGCTTGGTGGATTAGGTACAGCTGGAAAGATTAGAAACATTCTCGACGATTACAGAGCACTTGTATCGGGTATAATTAAAGGCATGAGTGCATGTAAATGCAACGTTTACCGTCATGTGAAAGAAGGACTCCTCAGCTCTGTGCTGAAGCCGAGCTGCACCGCCACGGTGGCTGTACGCTGTGCGCTCTGACCAGCAATGGACGGAAGTTCCCGCTGCTCCACATCCTCGTCAGCGTTTGGTGTTGTCAGTGTTTTGGATTTTGGTCGGTTTAATAGGTGGGTTAGTAGTATCTCATCGTTTTATTTTGCAGCCCCCTAATGACATGTGATGTCATCTGTGCATCTTCTCTGGCAAAGTGTCTGTTGTCTTTTGCCTGTTTTTGAATTGGGTTGTTTTCTTATTGTTGAGTTTTAAGAGTTCTTTGTATATTTTGGATAACATTCCCTTATGAGATGTGTCTTTTACAAACATTTTCTACTATCTTGTGGCTAGTGTTCTCATTATCTTGATGTAATCGTTCCCAGAGCAGAAGTTTCTAATCTTACGGAAGTCTAACTTACCAATTCTTTCATGCATCATGCCTTTTAGTGTTGTATCTATTATAAAAAGTCATGGCCATACCCAGGGTCACCTAGATTTTCTCCCGTGTTATCTTCTGGGAGTTTTCTAGTTTTGTGTTTTATATTTAGTTCTATGATGCATTTTGATTTAATTTTTATGAGGCATGTAAGGTTTGCACCTAAATTAATTTTTTTGTATGTTGGTGTCTAGTTCTACTAGTAATTGTTATAGAGACTATTTTTGCTCTACTGTGTTTGCTGCCTTTGCTGTTTCATCAAAGATCAGTTACTACAGGTGTCCCAAAAGTCACCATACATAGGGAAAATGGGAAATTGTAGCTAAATGTACCTTTATTTATAAAACATTCATTACAAAATGTTTCCTTTGTATGGAGACTTTTGGGACACCCTGTATATTTCTGTGGGCCTATTTTTGTACTCTGTTCTATTCTGTTGATCTATTTGTCTATATTTTTTTTCACCAAAACCACACTGTCTTGATTACTGTAGCTTTTTTTTTTTTTGGAGACAGAGTCTTACTCTGTTGCCCGAGCTAGAGTGCTGTGGCATCAGCCTAGCTCACAGCAACCTCAAACTTCTGGGCTTAAGCCATCCTTCTGCCTCAGCCTCCCAGGTAGCTGGGACTAGAGGCATGCGCCACCATGCCCGGCTAATTTTTTCTATATATATTTTTAGTTGTCTAGATAATTTCTTTCTATTTTTAGTAGAGACGGGGTGTCGCTCTTGTTCAGGCTGGTCTTGAACTCCTGACCTCAAGCAATCCTCCCACCTCGGCCTCCCAGAGTGTTAGGATTACAGGTGTGAGCCACCACACCCGGCCTACTGTAGCTTTATAGTAAGATTTGAAGTCAGGTGGTGTCAGTCTTGTGACTATGTTCTTTTCCTTCAATACTGAATTGGCTATTCTTTTATTTGTCTATTTATTTTTGAGACAGGGTCTCGCTCTGTCATCTGGGCTAGAATGCAGTGGTGCGATCACAGTTACTGTAACCTCAAACTCCTGGGCTCAAGTGATCCTCCTGCCTCAGCCTTTCTACTAGCTGGATCTACAGGTATGTGCCACTATACCCGCCCAATTTTTCTAATGTTTTGTAGAGATGGAGTCTTTCCCTCACTCAGGCTGGTCTCGAAATCCTCACTAGCTTGAGTGATCCTCCCTTCTGGGCCCCTCAAAGTGCTAGGATTGTAGGCATGAGCCACACCACTGGCCAAGTTGGCTATTCTGAGTCCTCTCCATATAAACTTTACAATCAGTTTGTTGATATCCACAAAATACTTATTGAGATTTTGATTGGAATTGCATTGGATCTATAGGTCAAATTGGGAAGAACTGACATTTGAACAACATTGAGTATTCCTATCCGTTAACATGGAATATCTATTTAATTCTTCTTTGTTGTCTTTCATTGTAAGAATTTTGTTGTTTTCCTTATATGGATCTTGTACATAGTTTGTTAGATTTGTACCTAAGTATTTTTTGGATGCTAATTTAAATTGTTATGCGTTTTTCAAATTCCACTTATTCATTGCTTGTATACAGGGAAGCAATTGACTTTTGTATATTATCCTGCAACCTTGCTATAATTGCTTATTAGTTTCAAGAGGTTTTTTTGTCAATTTTTAAATATTTTCCACATAGACAATTATGTCATCTGTGAATAGAGACAATTTTTTTTGTTTGTGTTTGTTTTTTGTGTTTTTTTGAGACAGAGTCTCACTGTGTTGCCCGGGCTAGAGTGCTGTGGCATCAGCCTAGCTCACAGCAACCTCGAACTCCTGGGCTCAAGCAATCCTTCTGCCTCAGCCTCCCAAGTAGCTGGGACTACAGGCATGCGCCACCATGCCCAGCTCGTTTTTTCTGTATATTTTTAGTTTCCCAGCTGATTTCTTTCTATTTGTTTAGTAGAGACGGGGTCTTACTCTTGCTCAGGTTGGTCTCTAACTCCTGAGCTTGAATGATCCACCCGCCTCGGCCTCCCAGAGTGCTAGGATTACAGGCGTGAGCCACCGCACCCAGCTGAATAGAGACAGTTTTTATTTCTTCTTTCCCAATCTGTGTACCTTTTATTTGCTTTTCTTGTCTTTTTGTGCTAGGTAGGACTTCCAGTATGATGTTGAAAATTAGTGAGAAGAGTGGACAGCCTTGCCTTGTTCCTGGTCTTAGAGGAAAGGCTTTGAGTTTCTTACAAGAAGGATATTAGCTGTAGGTTTTTTTGTTTGTTTGTTTGTTTTTGAGACACAGTCTCACTGTGTTGCCCGGGCTAGAGTGCCATGGCATCAGCCTAGCTCACAGCAACCTCAATCTCCTGGGCTCAAGCGATCCTTCTGTCTCAGCCTCCCAAGTAGCTGGGACTACAGGCATGCGCCACCGTGCCTAGCTAATTTTTTCTATATATTTTTAGTTGGCCAATTAATTTCTTTCCATTTTTTGTAGAGACGGGTTCTTGCTCTTGCTCAGGCTGGTTTCGAACTCCTGACCTTGAGTGATCCACCCACCTCAGCCTCCCAGAGTGCTAGGATTACAGGTGTGAGCCACCGCGCCTGGCAGCTGTAGGGTTTTTTGTAGATATTCTTTTATCAAGTTGAGAAAATTTCCCTCTATTCCTAGTTTGTCGAGTGTTTTTATTATGAATAGATGTTGGATTTTGTCAAATGTTCTCTCCACATCTATGGATATGACCATGTGACTTTTCTTCGTTAGCCTTAATATGATGGATTTTTCACAAGTTGAATCAGCCTTGCATACCCGGGAGAAATCCCACTTAGTCATTGTGATGGTTAATTTTATGTCAAACTTGACTGGGCTAAGGAATGCCCAGATAACTGGTAAAACATTATGTCTGGGTGCTTCTGTGAGGGTGTTTCTGGATGAGATTAGCATTTGAGTCAGCAGACTGAGTAAAGAAAGTCTGCCTCCTCCAATGTGGGTGGGCATTATCCAGTCTGTTGAGGGCCCAAATAGAACGAAAAGGCGGAAGAAGGGCAGAGTCCCTCTGTTTGAACTGGGACATCCATTTTCTGCTCTTAGACATCAGAGCTCTTGGTTTTTCAGCCTTCAGCCTTAGATTAAGAGTTACACCATCATCTCCCCAGGTTCTCAGGCCTTCAGACTCAGACTGAATTACTCCACCAGATTTCCTGGTTCTCTAGGACTTCTCTGCTTCAATAATTGCATCAGCCAATTCCCATAATAAGTCTCATATACCTATATACATCCTATTGGTCCTGTTTCTCTGGAAAACCCTAACACATTTTTAGTGTAGAATTATTTTTATGTATTGTTGGATTCCATTTGCTAATATTTTGTTGAGACTTTGTGCATTTGTGTTCATGAGCAGTGATATTGGTCTGTAGTTTTCTTTTACTACGTTTGTCTGGTTTTGGTTTCAGGGTGTTGCTGGCCTTATAGAATGAGTTAGGAAGTATTACTTCTGCTTCTGTCTTCTGGAAGAGATTGTAGAGAATTGGTATACTTTCTTCCTTAAATATCTGGTAACATTCACCAGTGAACGCATCTGTGCCTGGTGTTTTTTGTTTTGGAAGTTTATTAATTATTCATTTTATTTTCTTATGGATATAGGCCTATTTAGATGGTCTATTTCTTTTTGTTTGGTTTTTGGCATATTGTATCTTTCAAATCATTGGTCCATTTCATGTAGGTTTTCAAATTTGTGGATACAGAGTTCATAAAATTCCCTTACTATCCATTTCATGTTCTTGGACTCTGTAGCGATGTCTTTAATTTCTGATATTAATTTGTGTCTATTCTCCTTTTTTCTTTATTAACCTGATCAAAGACTTATTTTATTCATCCTTTGAGAGAACTACCTTTTGGTTTTGTTAATTTTACCCTTGGTTTCCTGTTTTCAATTTCATTGAATTTTGCTCTAGTTTTTATTATTTCTTTTCTTCCTCTTACTTTACTTTGCTCTTCCTTAGACTTTCTTAAGGTAGAAACTTAGATGATTGACTTAGATCTTTCATCTTTTCTAACTAATCATTTGATACTGTAAATTTCCCTCTAAGGACTGCTTTTATTGCACCCCACAAATTTTATTAAGTTGTATTTTCATTTTCATTTAGTTCAAAAAATGTTTAAGCCTCTCTTGAGAATTCTTGTTTGACCTATTTGTTATTTAGAAATGTGCCCTTTAATCCTCAGCTATGTTGAGATTTTCCTGTTGTCCTTCTGTGATTAGTTTCTCATTTAATTCCTTTGTGATCTGAGAGCATACCTTGTATGGTTTCAGTTCTTTTAGATTTAAGGTGTGTTTCGTGGCCCAGAATGTGGTCTCTCTTGGTGAACAGTCCATGTGAGCTTCAGAAGGGTGCATAATCTGCTAGTTTTGTGTGAAGTAGCCTATAGATGTTAATTATATACAGTTGATTGATGGTACTGTTGAGTTTAACTTTATTCTGAGTTTAACTGATGGTAGGCCTGCTGGATCTGTCTGTTTTGATAGAGGGGAATGTAAATCTCCAGCTAGAATAGTGGGCTTCCCTGTTTCTCCTTGCAGTTCTATCGGTTTTCACCTGTGTGTTTTGATGCTCTGTTAGGTGCATACAAATTATGGATCGTTACGACTTCTTGGAATATTGACCTCTTTATCATTAGATAATGCCTCTCTTTATCCCACATAACTTTCCTTGATCCGAAATCTGCTCTTTCTGAAACTAACATAGCTCCTCCTGCTTTCTTTTCATTAGTGTTAGCGTGGTGTATCCTTCTTCATTCATTTAGTTTTACTCTGTTAATATACGTGTCTGTATATTTAAAGTGGGTTTCTTGTAGACAACACAGCGTGCCTCATAGCCCTCTTCATGTAACCCATCAACCACAGTCATATTCCTTACGCACCCTCCTCTAACTGACCTTAATTAACGCATCCTCCATCCCCTGTAGATACTCCACACGCACCACAGTACTTACCGCTGAGTAGCTCCACAGACCTTCCATCTGCGACCCACAGTCCCCCAACATCACAGATCAGCTGGACCTCCATCAAGCCCCCTTGGATCCATATCACTAAGCCCCACATAGCCACATCCCTGACCCCACCTCATATGCCTGACCCCCTAGAGCTGCATCATGACACCAGGGATTCCTCCATCGATCCTTATATAATCCCTATCACTAAACCTAAGGAACTTCCATCGCTGACCCCACAGTTTGCACATTACTGACCCCAGAGACTCCTAATCATTATTCCTACAGACCTTCATCACTAGCCCCATAAACCCTCACTAACCCCCCCACTGACCCTCTGACCTCACAATGCCGAGGAATGGACTGACCTCATAGCACAGATCATAAAGACCCCCAACACACATTCCCAGATACTCTCCATTATTTGTAATGGTGATGTTAACTTTCCTCTCTTGGTTAAGGTGGTATCCGGTAAGTTTCTTTACTATGTGTTAATTAAATGTGGGTTATACTTCTTTAAGACTATGTAAATATCCAGTTTCTCTTAAAACCTTTCATCCACCAGTGATTCTTTCCTAGATTAATTGTGAAAATAAGTAATTTGAAATGTAAGCTGCTGGAACTTTAAATTATTTGAGCCTTAAAGAAGTATGATTAAGGGACCTGAGTTACTAGTAGGCAGCTGTAACCTATGAAGCTGTAACCGGTGTTTTTCTGATTATAGATTAGCCTTTTCCCCCTTACATTGTTTTGTAAAATGTAAAAGACTAAAGGGTGCTAGAGAAGAACCCTTCTTCTTTGCTGTTGATCTTCATTATGGATTAACTTGCTTCTTTCTTTTACACAAAGACCTCATCTTTGTGTCTAAGATGGAACGTTAAGTATAGTCTTTTAAATTGGAAAAAGAAAACAATCTATGATCAAGTTGCTGTAACTCTTAAAACAACCTTGTATGGGAAATGTAATGCTGCTAAATTTTTTTGTTAATCTGTTTCAGCTTCAGAGCACTGACCCCATTTCTTTGGAATCTATTACTCAGATGACTGTCCTAAGCTTTTTCTTGAAGAAACTCTTTTAAACTGGATTCTGATCCTTTTGTTTCCAGGTTGACATTATAATAGTTGCCAAGTGTTTTTTTTGAACCCTGCTATTCCTTCTGGATTTCTCATTTGTGGAAGCAGGAAAGGGCGAAGGAGGAAAGGCCAGACAATAATTGGTTTTGTTTATGAAACCTTTCCATGTTCACTGTAGGAACATTGGAAAATTCCTAAGACCAAACAGCATATTAAATAGAATAAATTTTAATCTTCAGAAAACTTTTCAGGTGAGAAGTACCTCTAAATCTAAAGTGGATCCAATTGTGTATGTACACACACACACACAGACACACACACACACACAGACACACACACCCCTTTCCTCCATTCTTTGTGGACCTACTTCTGTCGTTTTTACTGCTCTGAAATTTGACTTGGTGTATCTGTTTGCAAAACTTCATGGAAGCCTAATTCATTACTTTCCACCTTTTTCTTTTTTTTAATTTCAAAGTATTGGGGGGGATACAGATGTTTTTGGTTGCATGGTTAGCTTTTGTA
>CAUYRT010063669.1:0-37178 GCA_963574885.1 Lepilemur ruficaudatus | reverse complement strand
GGGTAGATCACTCAAGGTCAGGAGTTCGAAACCAGCCTGAGCAAGAATGAGACCCTGTCGCTACTAAAAATATATAGAAAAAATTAGCCAGGCATGGTGGCACATGCCTGTAGTCCCAGCTACTCGGGAGGCTGAGGCAGGAGGATCGCTTGAGCCCAGGAATTTGAGGTTGCTGTGAGCTAGGCTGACGCCATGGCACTCTAGCCCAGGCAACAGAGTGAGACTCTGTCTCAAAAAAAAAAAAAAAAAAAAAATTTACAATTGTGATCATTGAGATGGGAAAAGATTTTAATATTAAGGGTTGCCATGTTTGATGCTATGCTAAGAAATCTATACTAGGGAAATATAAATGACTGAAATTTATTCAAGAACCATTAGAATGACTGGATAGAGCAGTAACTATTAAAAACAATTGAAATATAGTTGTATCACGTGGTTTTGAGGGGAAATTTTGAAATGCACTGAGGAAATAGAACCTGTCATGTTTCATAGACTGTCACAGAGCCAAGGAACAGATAGACAGCATCCTGTATGTGTCACCAAGTTGATACAACCTTGCTTCCGAAGGCTGACAGTACAGAAAAGAAAACCACACCACTAGGAAATGTTGATATAAAAGTCTAATATAAAATACTGGCAAATTAAATCTAACACTATGTTAGAGGATAACATACCATAAAAAA
The DNA here is from genome assembly GCA_963574885.1 of Lepilemur ruficaudatus. Classification (NCBI taxonomy): domain Eukaryota; kingdom Metazoa; phylum Chordata; class Mammalia; order Primates; family Lepilemuridae; genus Lepilemur; species Lepilemur ruficaudatus. The sequence goes on along the minus strand of CAUYRT010063669.1, from coordinate 36,495 downwards.
GTAAAGGATATATTCCAAAAAATGCGTGCAGAGTTTGATCTCATATAATTCACCAAAATAAGTCAGAGGAGTCACACTATTCTTTCAGTAGAGGCAAAAATGACACCAGATAGAAATTAACACCCATCCCTGATTTTTAAAAAAGTATCTCAAACCACAGCCAACCTTATACTTAAAAATGAAATATAATGCTGTTCTCATTAAAATAAAGAAGTCACTACATTAAAATAATAAAGGCACTACTATTTAACGTTCTGGAAATTCTAGCTGAAATAATACTGTAAGAAAAAGAATAAAAGTCAAAGTTAACATTCTTTGCAGATGGTGCCATTTTTTTACATGGGAAGCCCAGTTATGATAGAATTTGCTCATTTAGCCAGATATAAAAGCCACCATGCATAACCCAGAAGGTTTACTGTTCATCAGCAAGTAATCATTTAGAAAATACAATGGAAACATTTATCCATTCACAGAGTCTATAAAAATAAAAGAGAATACTGAGGCATAAACCAATATAATGGAAAAATATTGAAGTAGTCAATAAATAACTTTCTCTCTTCTGAGTTCTAAACCAACTGAAGGAGTGGGGGAGGGAGGGGAGGAGAAAGGCAGACACACAGGGACTGGACAGATGGAGATCAGAGTATCACTTTTATTAATGATAAAAGCTAGGTAGAACAACAGGCTTTAATCTGAAGAGGATAAATTTGTTTTATTCATCCCTGAATTAGGCAAATTTACCCCCTTGTAGCAGTGCTGGAGGGTATGTGTGTGCGTATGTAGGCTACCTGTACAAAATGTGTGCTACCTGCGGGTCAGGCTGACCCCCCTCCAAGTTGCAGGGAGGAAGGGTCAGAGCCAAACATACCCAATCAGACATCACCCTCCTCCAGGGTTGTAGAAGAGGTTGAGTCAGGCCAGAAGTAGTGCTTCAGTGATACTCCCCTCTACCTGGAATGAGGAGGAATTGTCCTTAAAACTTTGTTCTCTGAACTCAAAGCCTTAACCTTTGAAGGCTCTGGGTGCCTGGGGCTGTGGCTCTTCCCTCCAGGGAAGGGGTGCTGCTGTCTGTGAGCTGTTCCTGCTTCTACCTTCACTAACCACATTGTTCCTTTGGTGGGTCCTTCTGGGACACCTGGAGAACAGAGTGTTCTCTAGGTTCCCTAGAAGGCTCTCAGATTGATCAGACCAGGACAGTGTTTAAATTGATTTCAAAGCAACTTTGCACCCAAGGGTGGAAATTCACTCCCTATCTATTTTTCAGCCCGAATCATATGCAAACATGCCTGCCTGCCTGCCTTCCCTCCCTCCCTCCTTTCCTTCCTTTTCTTTTTTGAGACAGAATCTTGCTCTGTCACCTGGGCTAGAGTGCAGTGGCATCATCTCACTGCACCCTCAAACTCCTGGGCTTGAGCAATCCTCCTACTTCAGCCTCCTGAGTAGCTGGGACTACATGCGCATGCTACCCTGCCTGGCTAATTTTTTTCTACTTTTTGTAGAAATGAGTCTCACTTTTGCTGTAGCTCAGGCTAATCTTAAACTCCTGGCCACAAGTGATCCTCCCGCCTCAGCTTTCCGGAGTGCTGGGACTACAGGCTTGAGCCACCATGCCTGGCCAAACACATCTTTCTTCTAAGAAGTTAAATAGCAGTTGAGAACAGGAACCTTCACTGTCTTATTGGCTGCTGTGTCCTCAGCCCTTAGAACAATGCTTGGCACATAGTAGGCATGCAATAATTTAATGACCATTGGCAGAGGGTAGTAAATGACCATATAATGCAGAAAAGGTCTTATATTTCTGATCTTAATTGAATACAAATTAATAAAAGTAGCAGTAAAAAATAAACAAAAAACCAGGCAACAAAGTTGAATAGAAAATGGACAGTAAGAAATTTAGCCAACCAGTAAACATGACAGATTGCTTTGTCTTGTTAAGGAAAAACTAAATGTCTCAAACAAAATGCTAATTAAAACAAAGTCACTCCAACTGACAAAGATATTAAGCATCAGTGTTGTTAAAGAAGCATAAATTGGTGCATCCTTTTGTTGTTGTTGTTGTTTCAGAAAAGGTCTCATTCTGTCACCCAGGCTGCTGGAATGCAGTGGCATCATCGTAGCTCACTGCAACCTAAAACTCCTGGGCTTCAGTGATCCTCCTGCCTCAGCCTCCCAAGTAGCTACGAAGGACTACAGGCATGTGCCACCACACCTGGCTAATTTTTCTGTTTTTTGTAGAGATGGGGTCTCACTCTTGCTCAGGCTGGTCTGGAACTCCTGGCCTCAAGAAATCCTCCAGCCTCGGCCTCCCAAAGTGCTAGGATTACAGCCATGAGCCACAACACCCAGCCTTAATGCATCCTTTTTAAAGAGCAATTTGTCATTTATCAAAAACTTGAAATTGTATTCTCTTTGTTTCCATTCTCTCTGTAAGTCATCCTATAGAAATAAGCACTCTTATTAGTGTCCCTAGGTACCTATACAGAGAGGTTCAATTGTAGTATTCTTTATAATAGTAAAAAAATTGAAAACTACGTGAATGCCCATTACTAGGGTATTGGATAAATAGGTTATGGGTAATTGATGTAGTGGAATAATATACAGCGGTTGAAATGAGTGAATTAGAACCAAGTAAACAGGCATGGAAAGATAACTGTGATTAACTGTATAGCAAAAAAAGCAAGTTGCAGAATAGCAGGTATAATAGGTTGAATTATATCCCCCCAAAAAGATAAGCTCCAGTACCTGTAAATATGACTTTATTTGGAATTAGGGTCTTTGCAGATATAATCAAGTTAAGATTAATTCATTAAGGTTACTATTTGTGTATCACTGTTGGCGCCCAATGAGAAGAGAAGAGATATAGAGACAGACAAAAGAAGATGATGGCTATGTGATAGCAGAAGCAGAGATTGAAGTGATGCATCTATAAGCCAAGGGACACCAGGGATTGCCGGTGGCCATCAGGAGCTAGGAGACAGGCATGGAACATACTCCCTCTCAGAGCCCTCCAGAAGGAACCAACCTTGCCAACACCTCGATTTTGTACTCTGGCCTCCAGAACAATGAGAGAATAAATTTCTGTTGTTTTACGCTGCCCAGTTGTGGTAATTTGTTAGGACAGCCCTAGGAAGCTAATAGAGGAAGTATGGCATTATCCCCTGCCTTCTGTGACTGCTACTGCTGCTCTTTCCATGACAAAGAGCTTCTTCAGTCCATTTTCTACTCTAGCAACCACCTCCTGGGAAACAGGGACTCACTGTGGCAGTGATTTGTTGTTGGGGGACAGCCTGAGGAGGGTAAATTTATATTTCACCTCCTTTGCCTCCCTGCCCCAAACCAGTATTCCAGTGGCTTCCTGTACTTCCCTCTCATCCTTTAAACACTGAGCATCTCAAGTTACTCAGATTCTGTGACCCTGCCTTGTCCTTGTAGTTCTGACTTGTTCTATTTGCCAAGCCACGTTCCTTCTAAAACCTCGTGTTGAAGACCCTTCTTCTGGGATTCTTCCCTGATCTTTTATGCCCCCCTCTGACTTAGAAGCTTCTCTTGTGCACCCTCTGCACCCACCCATCATTCTGTGTGATAACACAGTAAGGCCTAGGGATTACAATAGGCTTTCCTCTGGAGCCAGATGACCCCTGCATTAGCTGTGTGACTTTTAGCAGGTTGCTTGACCTCTCTGTGCCTCAGTTTCCTCATCTGCACAAGGGGGATGGTAGTACCTACCTCATGGGGTGGGTGTAAGCGTTAACAAGCTAATATGGGTAAACTGCTTGGAGTTGTGCCTGGCACATAGTGAGTGGTAAGTGTTAACTATTAACGTAATTACACGTTTACTTGTCTGACTCCCCCACTGAACTGAGACACTTAAAGGTGGTAACTGTGTGTTTTCCTCTCTTTATCCCCAGTACTCTTATGGAGTACTTGGCACATGGTAGGCTCTAAATAAATGTTTGTTGACTTAGTAATGATAATTAATGTAATTGCCTCGCAGGATCCCATACTGGGCTTTGACCCTGCTGTTTCCACGTCATGTACGAATAACATCGCTGAATTATCTGGCTCAGTGAAGCCACCACAAATCAGCTGATGTTTGATGAGCGCCTCCTGTGGGCAAGGCACCTATAGTAGAGGAGACGGGCAAGTGTGAGGTCAGCTGTCGTCCTTAGGGAGCTTAGAATCTAGTAGGGAAGACAAGGTTGTAAGCATACGAAATGTTAAATGGCAGTGTTAGGTTTTAGTAGCCATTTATGGAAGCGATAGAAGATAGAGAGGATGTGTGTTCATAGTTGGTGGCACATTGTCATCTAACTTCTGTCTTGTTTTCTAAATTTATCTTAGAAAGCTTCTTAAATTTTTTTTTCCCTTAAATAATGAAAGTTAGATTTAAAGATTTCATCAGGTTCAGATTTGAATTTTCTTTTCCTTTATGTATACTTCCCTCGGTAGATACATAACATCTGGTTGTCTTTCTGGAATTAAAAGCCATCAATAATCATTGCTAGATCCTTTATTCATTAGGGGGTAGTAAAATGATGATATTCTGTTTATTAGCTGGAAACTTCGATAGACAAACCTCGGCCACATGCAATGGCTCACGCCTAGAGGCCGTGGCAGGAGGATTGCTTGAGGCCAGGAGTTCAAGACCAGCCTGAGCAAGAGGGAGACCTGGTCTCTATAAAAAAATAGAAAAATTAGCCGAGTGTGGTGGTACATGCCGGTAGTCCCATCTACTCGGGATGCTGAAGCAGGAGGATCGCTTGAGCCCAGGAGTTTGAGGATACAGTGAGCTATGATGATGCTATTGCACTTTAGCCCAGCCAACAGAGTGAGACCCTATCTCAAAAAAAAAAAGGAAAAATAAATGCTTGATTCTTTACCTGTTTTCAAAACAATAAGTTGGTTTTCTAGCATTATTCAAAGGTGGTCAATGAGTAGCTTTAGGTTTTTTGTTTTAAGCATCATTCTGAAGTCAAGTATGTTAAACTTATGTGATGTTTTTAAGTACATGTGGTTCTTACCCTTATGGATGCTTAAATGGTCCTGTCTTTTTGACTGGTAGGAGTCTCTTCAAGCTGGCCCTGTACCTTTTGATGAGACCCTGCTAGTCCTTGATTGTTTCCTTGTATGGTAAGATGGAATTCCAGGCTTATCTTGTACATTTCCTGCCCCAAATCTGGAATCAGCCACTTCTCCAAGGAGAAAGGGCACAAATTTTTGAGGACATTGGTACAATATTACCAAACCATTTTCTAGCAGAGAATTATTGTAATTTATACTACCTCCTCTGGCAAAGTAGGAGGACCATTTTCTCCATATACTCACTAGTGTTGAATGTTATTTTTAAGTTTCGTTCTCTTTCTCTCTCTGTCTCTCTCTCTTTAGAGATGGAGTCTTGCTCTGTTGCCCAGGCTGGAGTGCACTGGTACGATTATAGCTCACTACAGCCTCAAACTCCTGGGCTCAAATTATCCTCCTGCCTCACCCTTCTGAGTAGCTGGGACTATAGGCACATGCCACCATGCCTGGCTAATTTTTAAATTTTTTGTAGAGACAGGATCTTGCTATGTTGCCCAGGCTGGTCTCAAGCTCCTGGCCTCAAGTGATCCTCCTGCCTCCCAAAGTCCTAGGATTACAGGTGCGAGCCACCTTGCCATCTGAGGGGCTTCTATTTTGAACAGCTTCTGGAGTGAGTGGATGAAACTCTGAGCAATTGCTAATCTGCACCTCTATTAGGAACACAAGCAGGGCATTGCTTCGAGGTGCCTACGGCTGACAGAATACAGATAGAATGTCGCCTGAGCTAGAGTGAAGTAGTGTCATTATAGCTCACTGCAACCTTCAACTCCTGGGCTCAAGTGATCTTCCTGCCTCAGCCTCCTGAGTAGCTAGGGACTATAGGTGCACACCACCACACCCAGCTAATTTAAAAAAATTTTTGTGGCGATTGGGTCTCAATGTGTTGCTCAGGCTGGTCTCCAACTCCAGGCCTCAAATGATCCTCCTTTCTTGGCCTCCTAAAGTACTAGGATTACAGGTGTGAGCCACTGTGCCCAGCCCATCATTTTGTATAGATATGAAAACAATAAACAACTTGTCCAAGGTCATCCCCTTGATAAGTGAGGGAGTGGAAGTTTGAGTGCAGATGGTCTGATTTCAGTCTGAGCTCTTGACCGCATCTCCATCCTGCACTATATGCCTGGTCCTTAAAAGCTGTGTAGTTCTTCAAACTTTCCAAAGGCATTTCATCCAAAGAGGGGTGGGGAGCTGTACAATAGAGAGCGGGTTGTTACTAGCCTGTTTTACATATGAGAAAACGGAGGCCTAAAGAATAGGATGACTTGCTTAGAGCCAAGTCTAGGATGCAGGTCTTTGTGCATTTGATAGCTGGCATTCATTTGGCATCAAAATCCAACTCTTTTAAGAGTTCTTTTAACTGTTCAGGAACAATATTTCCCTTAGACAGATACAAACAGATGTTTTCTTTTTCCCTTTGAGAGGGCCAAAACCTCTGGACACACAGGTTTTACTCAGGCCTTTCCTGGTACAGTTGTGTCTGTCTGGCACGAGGCTCTTGAGGGCTGGCCCGGGTGTGAGCCTGTCCTTGGGATCTCACAGTGTGAGCCCAGGCCTGGCTCTTCCTGGAAGGTGAGTGCTTTGCCCTTGCTTGAGGAGCAGCAGACTTAAGTTCCAAAAGTAGCAGGATTGTTGGGTCAGGGGTTCTGGAAAAGTTGGGTGAAAATTGCCCTGCTGTGGTCTTACTCCTAGCCTAATGGCTCAGGCCATTTTAGATGTCAGGAAGTATAACAATATGGCACATTTATCTTGGTGAATAATGGATGAGCCCAGGGAAGAAGGTACTGTACTCTTCCTGGTGAATTATTTACCAGGAGCCTCTAATTTGAGGGCTGTCCATTATAAATGATCTGAATCTGGTATATATATAGAGAGAGCCTCCTCTCCTCTCATCTCACTCCCTCCCGCCTCCCACCTACAGACAAGCTGTAACCTTTTGTGTCTAGTGTTACCCTGGGCAGTCCTGAGGCCTATGGTCAGGGTGATAGGAGGGGTGGGCAGGGCCCCCCTACTAGAGACACAGGACAGACCTGCCAGGGGCAGCTGGCGTAAATGTAGGGCTGTGTGCTCTTTGTCTTGTCCCTGTCTCTGTGTCTCCCTGTGATTCATGTTGTTCAGTCTTTGTCTCTCAGTTTGTCTCTGTCCTTGTCTCTCTCTCTCTGCCTGTGGATTTCCCATCTTCTCCTTCTATCAGGGTCTGGGGTCTCACATTGTCTCTTTCTCTCTTAGTTTGTCAATCTCTGTCTCCCCCACCCCCCACTGTTCCCTGGTCCCCTGATCTTATCTCCCGGTCTCCTCCCTCTGTCTGTCTGCATGACTTTGGAGGTCTGTGAGAGGCACCCTTTGGAATGGAGGTACAGCCAGTTCCAGACTTAAGTGAAGCCAGATCTTGGTGCCTCCCAGACCCTGACTTAAAGATCGAAGGAGTAGGCATGAAATAAACTTTAAGTCTTTGTCATTTTTTTGGCTATTCAGTTCAGTTATTGCATCAGCTCCTCTTAAGAGCTCTTTCTTGTTCGGCCTTTTGTGTGTGCTTTATGTTTATAATGTTTTCCCTCAAAGTAGGTTGTCCTTAGGCTTTAGGCATCTGGGGATGAGTTGCAAGATTTTGGTGCTTTTGAAAATAAATTACAAGGACTTGTTTCTGTCCTTTATTCATTGGTTTGTATTTTTTTTCATCTGTTGTTATTGATTTGGAAATTGAAATACTTATGTTGCTGTCTTTAGCTAGCATGCTTTTTCTAAATAGCTGATTTTTTTAAAACTATGACTCTTTTTGGTTATTTTCCTTAAAAATAAAGGAACAAATCATTAGTAATCCAGTTAAGAGATTAAATAAAAGAATAAAATTAGTTTTTGCCTGATGAGAGAGTTTATGTTTTAAGCAGTAAAATGGGATTTTATAAGGAGTCCAGTATGTATTTGGGAAGATCTGATGGTTTGACTCCAATTGAGCAGCTGGCCTGCCTTCCACTACTTCCTCCTCAGTCCACTTAACCCAGGCCTCTGACCCCATACCCCACCCCCAGGCCTCACTTAACAACACTGGGCCAGACTCTGTCACCTCTGAGCAATACTTGAGCAGCGACCATGGCTGCAGTTAATTGCTACAAGGTATCTTCCCCTCCTCTCCTGTGTGTTGTTGTAGTCACCATTTTCCCAGCCATCTTGGTAGCAGAGGTGGCTCTCTGGCGACCGCAGGAGTGGATCTATGTTCTGAAGGAGGCGGTGGGCACTGTGCAAAACCCTGCCCCCATGCCCCCCTCCTCGAGCCTGGGTCCAGGAGTGCACCCTTGCCTCTTCAATCCCATGGCTCTTCCAGGCACCTTCCTGCCTCCTCCCTCAGTCTGGAGTCTTCTCTTTGTGTCCCAGGTTGGGCCTAAAGTCTGGCCTTAAAGACCTGGACAGAGCAACCCTTTCTAAGACCCCTCCCTGGAGAGAAGGGCGGGTTTCTGGAAAGAGCTGTTGGTCAGACAGGTGGAGACGCTCTGCTCCACTGGAAAGGAAGGCTGGGGGGAGGGGGCCTTTGAGAGATGGTCTGTGGCTCTGACTGCCAGGCCCTGCCTTGTGAGGAGGGGCAGCCAGACCGCTGAGGGGCACGTTCACCTCCTACACGTGTGCTAAACATTGCCGCGTGTCCTTGGGTGTGTGGCAGATGCAGCCTGCCGCCGCAGGCTCTGAGAGGCTCATGCTTTCCACGTCACAACATAGCAAAGTGATTTCCTCACATTCCCCACTCTTGTCTGCTCCGGGAAGTGGTTTGCAGAGTACTTCTAAGTAGAAAAGTATGAGACTGACTTTCTCTTATCCCTCTGAAACCAGCTGAGGTCCAGCCTCTAGTGACTTTTCGGGCTTGGGGAGAGGACTGAGGGGAACAAGAGAAGGTGGGGTGTGTGTGTGTGAGAGACCAGGCTCTGAGGACACCAGAGGAGTGGGAAACGGGGGTTGAGGGGGTATGTGCAGCGATGGAGGCCAGAGCAGGGTTTCGGGCACGCAGAGAGCAGGGCATAGACTTAAAGACTGATTTTCAAACTGTGGATAGCTCTGTTCAGTCACTTACTCATTTAAAAGGAATTCGTATGCTTCTTCCCCCCCCCAAAACCAACAGTATATTCATCTATCAGGGAGAATAGCCTGATGTAGAAGGAGGAGCCTCAAAACGTAGTTCTGAGTGGAAAGAAGTACAGAGGGGGTGAGATATATTGCAAGACCATTCACGGGAATGAAAAGTACCTGCAATCACACTGTGCGAGAGCACATACAAACAAAAGGATTTACATTAAACACGTAGCATGGTTTGGGGGGATGTGGATAAAAGGGAATCGGTGAATGAAATGAGAAACTGCCAGCGTGGCATCATGGAAAGAACGCAGACTTACAGCCAGACAGGTCCAGGGGCAATTCCTGACCCTGCTGTTTACTAGGATATCCTTGACTCCAGTTTCATTTTGTCTATAAAATGAGGCTGACTGGCGTTGAGGGTTCTTTGGATTAGAAATGCATCCATGCACGAGGCCCAGCAAGAAGCGGGTAGTCAGAGAGCTAGGGCAGTGCTGCCCAGTGGAGCTTTCTTAAGGGTGGAGCTGTTCCACTATCTGCGCCAGTCAGTACGGTGGCCACCAGCCACGTGTGGCTCCTGAGCACGTGAGATGTGGCTAGTGCAACTGCGGAAATGAATTTTCATTTTAATTAAGTTAAATTTATTTATTTTAATTTTATTTTATTTTATTTGAGACAGGGTCTAGCTCTGTCGTCCAGGCTAGAGTGGTGCAGTGGCCTCATCAGCTCATTGCACAGCTCATTGCAACCTTGAACTCCTGGGCTTAAGTGATCCTTCTGCCTTAGCCTCCTGAGTAGCTGGGACTACAGGCCCACACCACAATGCCCGGGTAATTTTTTTAGTTTTTGTAGAGACGGGGTCTCACTCTTGCTCAGGCTGGTCTCAAACTCCCGACTCAAGCGATCCTCCCACCTTGGCTTCCCAGAGTGCTAGGATTACAGGCATGAGCTACCATGCCTGCCATAAGTTAAATTTAAACAGCCCCCTGTGGCTAGTGGCTACCATAGGGGACAGAGTAGGTTTAGGGGCATTTTAACTTCTTTAGAAGCCATTGGAGGATTTTCCTCGTTGAATGGAGTTGAGACCACCCCATGACCCCTCCCTGCCTGCAGGTGTTCAGCAGTATTGGGGTGTAGACAGGGTAAAGGACAAGGAATACAATAGGTCCTCCCTGCTGCAGGGAATTTGGCTGTGGCCACTCTGGTTAGATCTGTGGGCTGTGCTCATCTGCCTGGATTATTAGCCTCCCAAGTGGGAGGCAGAGATGGGTACAAAGAGCTCATAAAATGGAGTGCCGTAGAGTTTTCTGAGGCTATTTTGAAAATGAATCATCAGACTAAGGGTTGGTCCAAGTAGTCCAAGGTAGTGGTACCTGGCCTGTCATTTCATTTGCTCCCTGTCTCCACAAGAGGGTCAAGGGGAAGCTAACTCCCAGGCTCCACCCTAGTGCTCTTCTCCATGGACTCTGAAGGATCCTGCATGTCCCAGAGCCCCTTACCTCTGCACTGGAGGCACTGTAGATCTGGGCCCCTCCTGTGAATGGCTGTGCAGTCATTCAGCAAGTCCCTTTACATCTTCTCTGGATAGTGAGGGGCTGGGCTCCTTGTCTTCTCTGGGTCCCTGAGAGCACTGGCTGGCAGAGCACCACTGAGGTCTTCCTGGGGCTTGTGGCTCGATTCCCAGTCTTCCAGTCCAGCAGCCCTGTCACCTTCCCTGGCATGTATATTATTTCCTCAGGCTCCTCACTGACGTTCTCAGGAGACAGCTGGCTGCTGTCTTCCCCCCACCCCCCACCCCTTTGGGCTGAGAATGGATCTGTCCACAGGCACGGAGGGTGCGGAGAACTTGTGGCTCCCTCTAACAATTCTGTTCCGGCTCCTCTTCCTGGCGTTCACCTTAGGAAGAGATCTCCTTAGTCCAAGGACATTCTAATTGCGGAGTCCACAGTTCCTTAGACCTTCTGGGTTTTTTTAACTTCCCAGAAAAATAGGCAGACTTGTGTGTGTCTGTACTTAAAAAACGTAAAATTTTATATGAATATCATAAGGGCCTGTAGGCTGAAAGAATCAGTAAAATTGGGTTCAAGGCTGCCATTTTCCAGGTGAGAAAACTGAGGCCCAGAGGTGGAAATTAAGTTGACCGAGATAAATAAAGGTAGACGTAGGACAAGGTTTCGGGTCAGATAGACACTGGAGTGACTTCATTCCTGCACAGATACTCAAGGGGTATGACTGTGTGGCCCAGGTACCGCAAAGGGGACTGAAGCATCACACTGGGCAAATTCTTGCCCTCCCTTTGGAGCTTACAGTCTAGCTTGAGGGATACAGCCCCCAATCAGAGGCCGGGAGTATTGGGGTATGGAAGGCAGTGAGCTTTCGGTGCAAGCATGTGGCCAGGGCAGTAGGGGCATTAGAAGGCATAAGTAGATCTGGGGCAGCTGCATGGGGCTGAGCTGGGAGTGGAAGTGGCTCATCAGAATGATGCTGGATCCCTGTTTGCAGCCCCCAGCTGCCTCGGACCCCACACACCTGCTGTTTGGAAAGTCACTTTTAATCCCTCCAGGGCCTGGCCCTGCATTTGCCAGATGGGTGCTGGAGGCTGTTGCGGGGGGCGGGGGTGGTGGTGTTCTGGAAGCGGGCCCTCTGCGTCTGTAACTGCACTACTTGCTAGTGGATGTATTAGAACTAGAACCCGGGTTCCTTTCCCTACCCCTTGTTCCTTTTACCTGATGACACCACCTCACCCTAGCTGGGTATTTCATTCATTGCTGCTTCTTTAGAGACATCACAGTCACTTAAGGGTCACTAAGGGTGAGAGGTGTGTACTGGATGGAACCCTTGTGTCCCTGGTAGAAGACAGGCAGGTATGGCCTCTGGCTGGGGAGCACCTTAAGCCATATCTGTAGCTGGTGTTTTTGTCCCTCCGTGCTTGGATACCACATAACGCTGGACCCAAGGCCCTACTCCTCTGTTAGAGGTTGATCTGCCCCTTCTGGGCCTCCCGGGAGTGGGATGGGCAGGTCTGAGTTGTGGTTTTGCCTAAGGTGTAAGAGCTGGTCTGCTAGGCTGTTTCTGCTTCACTCCCTGGTGATCTTGTTCTGTTTCTCCAATCTGGATGTAAGAACCTCTCCAGATGTTGCCAGTTAAATCCCAGGACAGGGGAACTCAGCAAGGTCCCTGGCTCTGCTACCTCCTGCCCTGCTAAGAGCAAGGGCTGGGATGGACTTTGGAGGGCTGTAGGCTCCTGTTGGTGAACCTGGGGTCTTTTGTAAATCCTGGGAAGACAGAGGGGGTTGGAACTTTGTGCTGTGCAGCTTGCTGGGTCTCGTGGTCTGCTGTGGTCCACGTTCAGCGAGCCCTGAATCCTTTCGTTCTGGCCTCATCATCAAACAGTCTGGGTTGCTTGTGCTGAAACCAAGTAGTATACTGGTGGTAGTAAGAGGGACATTCCAAATCCCCAGATTCACAAATACCCCTGCAGCATTTTGTGTTTCTGCCAACTTGGGTGAACTGGGAAATGACTGGCCTTACTGTTCATCCAAGTGACTTATTCTTGCAGCAGTTGAGATTGGTTCCTCACAAAATTACCGATGGCTATGAGCCATGGACCTTTGCAATGGCTCAAGCAGTTGAAAGTGTTCCAGTCAAATCCTCGAGAGCTGAGGGTCTGCAGCACAGTCTGCTGGCCCCTTGGGGCGGAGGATTGGGCAGTCTGTTCAGTGGCTGCAGAGGCACCGTAGCGCCTCTGACTTGGTCCCCTTAAAGACTTGTGAGGAGGCCTGTCCTCTGTAGGTCAGGGAGCTTGGGGGCTACTCCTTACCTGGAGCATTTGTGCTTCTCGGGTTGAGGGGTGCTTCTCCTGGCCTGGACCCTGGTGCTGTTGCCCCGGACTGGGAAGTCGGCAGACCTCTCCCTTGGGCATCTGTGTGTGCTCCGACATGGGCCACCTTGGTCTGAGCTCTAGGGCCCACTTGGAATTCAGGATGTTCCCCACAGGGACCCAGGCCTTGGAGTCAGTGACTGAGTCTTCAGTGTTGTCCTGGTGTGGAAGAGTCACCCACACAGGCATGGCTGGTTGACCTTGCCACTCAACACAGTCACATGCCACCATGCAAAATCCCTGACCCTTTCTGGAGCACACTCCTGGAGGACTTTTGGGCTTGTAGCATCAAGTTCCTCACTCGGCCAGGGTCTTGGTATCTCAGGCTGGTCCTGAGCATCTGTTGGAAGGGTGGAATTTTCTTTAATAAGAGGGAGAGGAGGTTGACAGAATCAACCAGTGGTGTTTGGCAGGTTTTGGGGCCTTACAGGTAGGTTCTGGTGGTGTTTTTCATAGACCAGCAGGACTAGCCCCTGAGAAATGGAGTAGTTGAGTGGCTCAGATGAGATGGGTACTTGAGCTGAAGCAGCTGAAATTACTTAGAGCAGGAATACTTAGGAAAAACTTCCTGCTGCTCTCTGCTCTCCATAACAATTGTGTTTACACATATGTATGTGCACACAGGCACACATATACACACATGGGTCGGCTGGGCCTGGAGCCCAGAGAGCAGCAAGGAGGGTGGGCACCAGACCAGATGCTTGCAGGGGGCGGGGGTGGAGGGTGTGCGGGAGTTGGGCTGCTGCCCACACGGCCCTTTCTCCAGGGGCTGGGGCTGGAGTTGCAGGCACGAGTGAGTGTCTGCGTATAGATGGCTGTGAAGGAGCCAAGGAGATGGCTTGAGAAATGTCCTTATTGGGCATTTGCAGCTCCAGCTTTGTTGGGGTTGGCGGCTGGTGTGGGCAGATGACTCTGCCTGCCTGTTGTTGTTGAGGGGCTTCTTGGCCCGCTGTGCCCAAGGGGCAGGCTTTTATCTCTGTGAGCTTCGTGCCGTGTGTGGGCTTTGTGTACGTGAACCCACTTGGCCCTCACACCGCCTGGTAGGGCTGGTGTCCCCATTTCATGGCAAGGAGAAAGGAGCAGAGAGGCTACACTAAGGTGGCATCGCTTTGGAGCAGCAGGAACAAAGCTGCTGCATGGAGTGGGCTGCCTTGAGGGGCACGTGGCCATGTGTCTCCATGGGGACATGGGTGTGGCAGGGGTGATGTGTGCCGAGGCCAGACTGTGAGAAGCGGGCAGTCCTGAGAAGTCCAGGATCAATGTGCCACCAGAGAAGGCCTTTCCCAGACCACAGCCCTGGGGGCATCCTCAGGCCAGGGAGAGGGGACAGGAATGTGCTGGTGACTATATCACCTTGATCCCCACAAACCTTCCTCCTTGCCTGTCGTTTCTGTCCTCCGTTTCTTATTGTTGGTATCGGCAAAGCTTCTGGTACAGCTGAAGTAGAAGGTCCCTCACATTCCAGCCGTTCTTTTCTTGGCGACTGATGTTTCTGCCAGGGCTTGGTCACTCTGCCTCTGAGTCTCCTGCCCCTTTCTCCTGACACAAAACAATAGACCAGCATCTCCTCCTGCAAGCCATGCAGGAGGCCAGACTGGGCACATCCAGGCTGTCCCCTGAGCAAACATGGGTGCCACAGCCCTGGGCCACGTCCCGAGTGGGGAGCCTCCTGGCCAGGGGCTTGGAGCAGGCTTGGTAGCTGCTCTCCCTGCCTTTGGAAACATCTAAAGTTTGCCCCAGCCAAGCACTAACCAGGACCTGCTGTGAGCTGACGTCAGGGCAGAGGCCCCCTGGGGGCTGGCTTTGATGTTTCCCAGGTCCTGTCTTGGGGGTGCAGGGGGCTCTGAGTGGCAGTCTGGGAATGCAATATCTCTCACCACAGCTATGGAGCAACCCAGCCCCAGCCCCAGCCCCAGGAGGGGATGCCGGAGGCTGAGCTGGGGTCCCTCTGAGTCATGCTGTCTCTTCTCCCAGCTCGGGTTTCTGTGGCAGGTGGTCTGTGGTTCCTGCCACCCCAGGGCCCCTTTCCCTCTGTACCACCCACCATCTGATTATTCCCCTCAGACTTCTCTGCTGTGACGGCTCCTTCCCTGTCTAGGGTCTGGGAGTGGTCCTGGATCTTGGCGGAGGGGGAGCCTTCTAATCTTAGAATTTGAGTCCTTGAGCAGAAAGGTGATTGTAAGAATACTAACAGTAGCTGCCGTTGACTGAAGGTGAACTCCCTCCGAAGCACTTCACACATGTTACCATGCTTACAGTGCATGACAACCTTGTGAGAGGCAGAGGAAGCTGAGGCATAGTCTGCAGTACTCGCCCAAGGTCGGACACACTGAGTGTGACAGGCAGGATTTGAGCTCGACCAGCCTGAGTCCAACCCCTTAGCTGCTCCTCTGCATGGGCGATGCTCCTGGCTCCCCACCCTGTCTGCGGAAGCTGAGTGGGGAAGCGGGTGTTTGCTCACACTCTGAGGGCAGGTGATCTTTATTTGGTCTTTGACCAGCATCCTGGGGTTCTGGGTTGAGGTTCCCAAGATTTTGATGAGTCACGTTTGCAGAGGCCCACTAGGGTCTCAGTCCGAATCTGCCCATTTGTGTCATGAGAAGTGCTCAGGAAATATCCCATACGCCAGATCTTTTTTTTTTTTTTTTGAGACAGAGTCTTGCTCTGTCACCTGGGCTAGAGTGCCGTAGCATCATCATAGCTCACAGCAACCTCAAACTCGTGAGCTTAAGCAATCCTCCTGCCTCAGCTTCCTGAGTAGCTGGGACTACAGGCATGAACCACCATGCCTGGCTAATTTTTCTGTTTTTGTAGTGATTGAAATCTCATTCTTGCTCTGGCTGGTCTTAAGCTCCTCAGCCTCCCTCAGTGCTAGTTTATAGGCATGAGCTGCCACGCCCAGCCCCATACTCCAGTTCTTACCTCATACTTCCTTTGAGGTTTTGTCATTTCAGCCAGTGTTTGCCATGTGCCTTTATATGCCTGGCATTGTCTGTAAGAGGTGTGTCTACCTCACCAGCTGGCTGTGATCGTGGGGAATGTGACTCCCATCGTAGGATCAGATACTTCCAGGGTTGTTTCCGCATCCCTCGGTGGGGCTGGGAAGAGTGCGGAGTTGGAATTGGCTTCTTTGGGTCATGGTCCTGGCTCTGCCACACATGAGCTATCTGATCTTGGGCAAATCCCTTCATATACCTGGACCTGTGTTTCCCCATCTGTACCACAGAGGGGTTCTACCATTATACCCAGCAGGGGCAGGGCCACACCCTTGTGTAGCACTTGGAAATGTGTAGGAGTATGTTTGGATTGTCACAGTGGCTGGGGGTGCTCACTCACCATTTGGGTGTTAACTCAAATGGTGGGTGGGATAGCCAGCATGATGGAGAATTGTCCCACCCAGAGAACCAAGTGCCCCATTTAGAAGTAATTATGGGGGTGCTTTGTGCCAAAGTGGCTGTGTGACTGTGTTTTGTGTTGGGGGATGCAAGCTGGTGCCTCACAGAATGCTGCGAGATGGACCAACACCAGGGGCAGCCCTTCATATGGACCCAGCCATGGGGGGTCCTGGACCTGTCTTGGTACCAACATTATGAGGAGACCAATTCTAATGCCCTAAAAAACTGAACCCCACCTCTAGGGACTTGGAAGGGTTCTCTTTGGGTCAAGATTAGTGTCCAGGGGGAGGAGTGGGAGAAAAAGAAAAATTAGTCTCCAGTGGTCTGGGAGGGGATGGGGAGAACCCTGTTAGTTTCTTCCTTCCTGCCTTTGCCTGGCCCAGTTTGGCTAGAGGCAGAGCCTGCTTCTTCATGCAGCAGTCCCAGGTGGCCTGTTTCTTCTGGAGCAGGGAGGAGGAAGAGGGGGGCGGGGGCCACCACCTATTCTGTATTCAAGGCCCAGCAGCTCCAAGGCACCCACGTGGGCCAGGGACAAAGCCCAGTGTGTTACTCCTGCTGCTGCCGTAACCATGCCACCCACCTGCCTAGCCCTGCCCTCCGCCTCCCTAACCCATCTGCTGCTCAGCACAGGCTTCCTACCTTCCCTTTGTTTGCACTGGCCGTGGTTCCAGGGACCTCCTTGTCCATGGGCATCCCCCTGGCCCCGGCCAGAGCTGAACTGTAGCAGTGCAGTAGGGGGAAAGGACTTCAGTTAAAAACCTAGAACCACTTGGCTCACCTCTCAACTGAGCACAGGGAAGCTGACCTTGGCCACAGGTGGATTCTCAGGGATATTAAGGAAGACATGCGGGTGACCCTGATGCATCTTTGACAGTAGCCCAGGTTTCCAGGGAATATTGGCTTCTCCAGTGATGGGGTATGTTCTCTCAAAGAAGGCCATGGAGAACGCTGGGCTGCAGAGCATCTGTGGGTGCAATTCAAAGCTTCCCCGACCTGTGGCCATCTCTGGTGCAGGCACCCTCGGGGGTGTGTGAGTGCAGGTAATCTTTCCAGGATGCTCTCTGGGTCCTGGTTTAACTTTGCTCAACCTCCTGAATGTGGATGGTGGGGAGAGGTGCCTGCGGTGTCCCCGCCCCTCAACCCGGCATCAAGACCTGTGGTCCGGCCCTGCAGGTCCAGGCCCTCTTCCCGTAGGAAGCCTTTCTGCATGGTCAGCCACCATCCAGCCCTCAGGGGTCCGTTTTTCCTCTGTGCTCTGGAGGCACTGGCTGCCCACAACATTCATTTGGCATTTACATGACCGTAAATGACTATGTCCTCTAGAATTGTTCTGTGTGCCCCTCCAGACTTGGGGCCTCTTGAGGAGAGGGTACTGCGTCTTTGTATCCAGAAGAGCACCCCACACAGTTTAAAAGTTCCTCAGTAGATGCTTGGCAATTACGGCATTGTGATCCTTCACACCCGCAATCATTGGACACCTCCCCTATAAACAGCCCCTTTCCTTCTCCTGTTGTGTGTTAGGTCAGAGGCTGCAGCTCTTCTTGACCCTGCCTCTCCATGTCCTCACCTGCAGGTGCCCAGGCAGCCATCGTCTTCATCAAGGAGCCATCCTCCCAGGATGCGCTGCAGGGGCGCCGGGCGCTGCTCCGCTGCGAAGTCGAGGCCCCAGGCCTGGTGCACGTGTACTGGCTGCTTGACGGGGCCCCCGTCCAGGACACTGAGCGGCGTTTCGCCCAGGGCAGCAGCCTGAGCTTTGCAGCTGTGGACCGGCTGCAGGACTCCGGCAACTTCCAGTGTGTGGCTCGGGATGACATCACCGGAGAGGAAGCCCGCAGTGCCAACGCCTCCTTCAACATCAAATGTGAGAGCCAGAGGGCTGTGCCCAGTCCCCCTGTCAGACCCTCAACTTCTGAGCCTCGGGGGCCCCCTCCTTTGCCTTGGCTTCTCCCGTTACCAGTTGAATGGGGCAGGCAGAATGTAGTTGTCACAGGCTCTTTCTGCCTGTGTGGATAAGAGGAAGTTAAAAGTTTCATTTTTTTCAAAAAATATTTTTCCTTGAAGTCTTGGGCCCATTTATCCGCCAGATGGCTTTGACAAATGGAAAGGGCAGTCAAGCCTTTGGCCAAGTGGCAGGCTCAACTTGCCAGGGACCCAGCGGGTGCTCGATTATCTGCTACTGAGAGCCCCAGCTTCAGCTCTGTGAGGCGTCCCTGTGTCTGTTGGCTCCGGAGCCTCAAGGTTCCGTGGTTTCCTGCTTGTCCTCCTTTCCCTCCTTCCCGTCCTTGCTCCCCTCCACCCTCACTGCAACCGTGGCCTCTGCTGTAGGGATTGAGGCAGGTCCTGTGGTCCTGAAGCATCCAGCCTCAGAAGCTGAGATCCAGCCACAGACCCAGGTCACTCTTCGTTGTCACATTGATGGACACCCTCGGTAAGGAGCCAAGGAGGGCGGGGAGGGAGGGATTATTCTAGGGACTTCTCCCCAAGTCCTAGACAGTGCAAATGTACCTCTTTTCATCCTGTGACCTCTCCCTCTGCCACCACAGTGCTCTTCACTCCTCTCTAGATGCTGCCCACACCAGCCCAGGTCCCACGTTGTGTGTGGAGTGATCCATCCCTGGATTCTGGGATGCAAGAGATCTAGAATCTCAATCTGATTCTCCCTGAATTGTGTGCCCTTATGCAAGTCACTTCCTCAGGCCTCAGTTTCTCCATTTGTAAACTGAGAGGCTTAGCCCTGACCCTCTGATTCCATACTCTCTCCACTGGCCACTGAGTACCCCTCCCCTCTGCTGCTGACCCTCTCTGCCCCACAGGCCTGCCTACCAGTGGTTCCGAGATGGGACTCCCCTCTCCGATGGTCAGAGCAACCACACAGTCAGCAGCAAGGAGAGGAACCTGACTCTCCGTCCGGCTGGCCCTGAGCATAGTGGCCTCTACTCCTGCTGCGCCCACAATGCCTTTGGCCAGGCCTGCAGCAGCCAGAACTTCACCTTGAGCATTGCCGGTGAGCCTGGCATGGGGATGGGGGTGGTGAGGGGGGATGGGAGGGGCCTCTCCACCCTGCCTGTTCATGCCCCCATACTTCTCCCGCCCCAGATGAAAGCTTTGCCAGGGTGGTGCTGGCACCCCAGGACGTGGTAGTGGCAAGGAACGAGGAGGCCATGTTCCATTGCCAGTTCTCAGCCCAGCCACCCCCGAGCCTGCAGTGGGTCTTTGAGGATGAGACTCCCATCACTAACCGTAGTCGGTAAGGCATCTTTTGGTAAGGGAACCGTCCAGTACAGTGGTACTGGTTGTGTACTGCACGTGTATGTTCTCCGGAAGGGGGTATGATTCATACCACAGACCTCATAGATTTTTACATGTATTACTTCAAATTTCCAGCAGATGGCAGTAGAGCATTTTACTGTTAACAAAATAGTCTAACAAAGGGAAGAGTCTGGGGAATGGCATCTTTTTCCAATTTGCACAAAGGCACTCTGAGACAGTGCTGGCTTTACTTCTTTACCCACTCGTGTCTTGCCTATGTGGGTCTTCTGGGATGGCGGGAATGGGTAGAGACCCAGGGTTGGGAGGAACACAGAACCTAGGTGGTTAGAGTCTAAATAGCAAGGTCCAGGACGGCAAAGACACTTTATACACACATACACAGACACATACACACACATTTTTTGGAGGAAGCAAACACCTCCAGAAGGTGCTAGCAGGTTCTAGCCACTCTACATGGACATCTGTCCTTGTCCAGGCTCTAGGGGAGCAGAAGGTACCTTTGTGGTATCAGGCATGACCAGTGTTCTTGGGAATGTGGCTCCTAGGCTAGAGGCGTGAATCCCACCTGGCTTCAGCTCTGAGGACATCATCAGTAGTTCATCTGGTATGGCCCAGGGGATTCTGACCCCTAAAGCTGGGTGCCTTCTCAGCTTGGCCCTGTGGGAAGGTGGCCCCACTGTCTCGGCAGTTGCACACTGCTGATTATTCCCTGTCTCTCACTTTTACTGTTTGCCTCATTGTTCCCAAAGCTGAGTCTCCTGTAGTTGGAACACACACCTACACACATACACCAACAAATGCATACATGCATGCATACACACACACATGCACATACACACACACAAAAGTAGAGTGTTGGCTTCCTTCTCTCTGCCCTGTTCCTGGCCAATTCGTTCCTACGTCTCCAACCTTTGCAGGATGGGGTTCCATCTCATTCTCCTCTAGCAGGAGGCCTGTGGGCCACTTTTTCCAAATAGCACTCTCTCCCCTCCGCAGTCCCCCACACCTTCGCAGAGCCACAGTGTTTGTCAATGGGTCCCTGCTGCTGACCCAGGTCCGGCCACGCAATGCAGGGGTCTACCGCTGCATCGGCCAGGGGCAGAGGGGCCCATCCGTCATCCTGGAGGCCACGCTTCACCTGGCAGGTGGGTTCCTTGGTCTGATACACTGAGTTGGGAGCAGCTGCCTTTGACCTTGTTGGCACATAAGCTCCTGTTTCTATTCAGAAAGCAACTTGGAGGGAAGAGGGAGGAAGAGGGTGCTGGGGGTGGGAAAAGGAGATGCAGAGGGTTACATGGGAGGGTTTGTGGTTAGAAAAAGCCTAGGCTTGCTGTGGGAGAACATCATGTACCCTGAGACCCACAGTAATCGGGCTCTTCCCTTCCTGCTTACATCCCTGCAGAGATTGAAGACATGCCACTATTTGAGCCACGGGTGTTCACAGCTGGCAGCAAGGAGCATGTGACCTGTCTGCCCCCCAAAGGCCTGCCAGAGCCCAGTGTATGGTGGGAACACGCAGGTGTCCAGCTGCCCACCCATGGCAGGGTCTACCAGAAGGGCCATGAGCTAGTGTTTGCCAGTACTACTGAGAGTGATGCTGGTGTCTACACCTGCCACGCAGCCAACCTGGCTGGTCAGCGGCGACAGGATGTCAACATCACCGTGGCCAGTGAGCACCTTTGCCCTGAAGGTGGAGGAGAGGTGGAGGGAAGCCCAGGTCACAGGAGGTCTTGGACTGTGGGTGTGATGGACAGAGGCTTCCCTGGTGCCCACCGGAGGCTCCTTCAGCTCTGAGCCTGCAGGCTTGGGAATCAATCAACTGCGGGGAGTTGGGGTAGGCAGTGGAGAGCCAGGCACAGAGGCTGGGATGGATGGGTGCATCAGAGGACATAGTGACAGCCCTCACAGAAAAATGTCTGCAGAGGAAAGAGCAATGCGCTATGAGTCTGGAGACCTGGGTCCCATTCTGCCTGCAATGCACAGAGTGACCACTTACTAGGGCTTAGTCTCCTCATCCATAAAATGGGGCTAATAATCTACTACCTACCCTGCTAGGTGGTTGGAAAGATCAAATGAAGTAGATGAAAAAGATTTTTCTTTTTTGGGAAGTAAGAGTGGACAAAATTATAGGTGATTTTTATTTTGTATTAGTTTGCTATACTTTCTGAATTTCTTTAATAAACATTAATTATTAGAGAATATTAATTATTAGAAAAAGGAGGGGGAACAATAAATATGACCAGAAATACGTGTGATAAACCCTGTATGCGCTTGCTATAGGCATAGGGATTTCTTTCTTTATTTCTTTATACCATGCCTTGTTTCAAACCTCTATGGTGATTTAGAAGGATATGAAATAGAAACTATAATATCCATACAGACACACACATACACAAACTATTTTGCAATCTGATGCTTCCACCTACCTTTACATTACTAACATCTTTGCAAGTGAGTAAATTTGAAAAAGACTTGAATGTGAAAAGGGCTTTGTAAATGTGGAGTTGAGATGATAGTGCTCCTGTTAGGACACTGAAATCTCAGCAGATATGCGTCTCATGCTCAGGCGCCTGATGCGGGTGGGAAACCACAGGATACATGTAACGGGTGCTCTCAGGACACACAGTGACATGCCGATAAAGACAAGCTACACAGTCAGCCTTTCTCTGACTGGGGTCTGCCGGTCACCTGCTTCATTAGGGTACTTTTAAAAATGGCAGGGTCCAGGGCCCCACTTCACATCTCCTGACCCAGACTGAGGGGTGGGGACCAGGCAGAGGGGTGTTGAACAAGTGCTCCTGGTGATGCTTGTGTGTGCTCACGTTTGGGAACCGCTAGCTTCGATCAGACACTGACTGAACCATGCCATGTGCGTGCCCCTAGCTGTACTCCAAGGAGGGGCCTGTGGAATTTGAGAGAGAGTGGTGACACAGGCAAAGCCAGATCAGGCGCTGAGTGCTGGAGACGTGGGTCCCACTCTGCCTCTGGGACGGCGTTCCGTCAGTGAGATCTCAGAGAGATGTGTCGAGTGCGTTCTCTGTGCTGACAGTGTTTGTTCCCAGTCCTGGGAATGCAGCAGTGAACGAAGCAGACCAACGCCCCTGCCCTTGTGGAGCTCATATTCTAATAGGGTGACAAAGCAAACAGGAATAACAACTGAATGAACAAATGCGTAATTTTAGGTGGCAGTAGAGCAATAGAAAAATAAAATAGGGAAAATGAGAGAGAGAGACAGGGTAGGGACCAGGGGGAGTTTAGGGAAGAGCTCTGTAGAAGGGGGCTTTTTGAGCTGGTACGTAAATTAAGGAGGGAGCCAGCCACGTGACAGGCCCTGAGACAGAAATGGACCTGTATGTTGGAGAGACAGTGGTAGCCTGTGTGGCTTGAGTTGAATAAATGATAGTGAGAGTGGCTGAGGTTGCCTGAGAGGTAGAAACTAGGTCACATGGGGCCTTGTAAGAACATAATAGGACTTGGGCTTGTATTCCAAGTGTATCGGTTATCCATTGCTGCATAACAAACCACTCCAAAACATAGTGGCTTGAGACGACAGCCACTGATTTGCTTGTGACTCTGTGGGCAGGGTTTAACTGGGACTGCTCATTAGTTCCATGTGCTGCTGGCTGGGCTCAAACGTGTTTGCAGCCAGCTGATGGTCAGCTGGCTGGTCCTCAGTGGCCTCACTCACATGTCTGGCTGTTGACTGGGGCTATTGACCAGGGTGTCCTAGGTCTCCCCTGTGTGGCTTCCTGTGTGGCTTCTGCAGCAAGCTAACCCACGCTTCTTCAGGTGGAGTCTGGGTTCCAAGATGGCAAAAGTGGAAGCTGCAGCACTTCCACTGTATTCCACTGGACAAGGGAAGTCACAGGCCGCCCGCATTCCAGGGAGTAGAGAAATAGACTTTTCCTCTTGATGGGGGAGAGTGTTGACATCACATTGCAAAGAAATGAAAGGGATGGGAGGACTGTTTACAGCCGTCACTGCAAACAGTCTTGCCACACCAAGTCTGTTGGGATGTCCTTGCAGGGTTTTGAGCAGAAGATTGATTTTTCAGAAGATCATATGGCTGTTCTGAGAAGACGAGAATGTTAGGGGCAAGAGTGTAAACAGGGAGGCCAGTTAGTGATGACTGTAATAGCTTAGGGGAGATGTTGAAGGAGCTTAAACAGAGGCAGGGGTGGTGGAGGTGAGAAGTGGTCAAATTCAGGATACGTTTTGGAGCTTAAGTAGTTATTGTTTATGTAGAATGAATGTTACGGTGATGGGGATTGCAGAGAGAAATCAGAAATCAAGACTAGCTTTTTTTTTTTTTTGAGAGGCAGGGTCTTGCTCTGTTTCCCAGGCATGAGTTCATTTGCATCATAATAGGTTTGGGAGGCCAAGACTGGAGGATCACTTGAGGACAAGAGTTTGAGACCAGCCTGGGCAACATAGTGAGACCTCATCTCTACAAAATAAATCTCCTCCCCCACAAAAAATGTAAAAAATTAGCCAGCTGTGTTGGTGTGCACCTGTAGTCCCAGCTACTTATAAGGCTGAGGCAGGAGGATCCCTTGAGCCCAGGAGTTTGAGGCTGCAGTGAGCTATGATTGTGCCACTGCACTCCAGCCTGGGTAACAGAGGGAGATCCTGTCTCTTAAAAAAAAAAAAGGACTACATACCTCTTTGGGGTTTATTGTGACAATTAAGATAACATTCAAAAGACTCTGCCTTCCCTAAGGAGTAACTGCTGCCGTTGTACCCTGAGCAGCCTGGGGTTTCCGAACCCAGGGCCCAGTGGGATATTAGAATTTCTTGGGGTTGGGTCCTTTGGTTTGCAGAGCTGTTAATCAGCCACCACCGTTTCCTTCCTGTTTCTCTAGCTGTGCCCACGTGGCTGAAGAAGCCCCAAGACAGCCAGATGGAGGAGGGCAAACCAGGCTACTTGCATTGCCTGACCCAGGCCACGCCAGAGCCCACGGTCATCTGGTACAGAAACCAAATGCTCATCTCAGAGGTGAGAAGGAGGACTGTTGCTGGTGGATGGGGGTGGGAATGCCCCCTTGTGGTTCTCTTCCGTGCTCATCTCCATAGCTCCCTTTCCCCTGCGGCTGCCCCCAGGGAGATGTGGGTGTGGGTTCAGGCTCTGAGACAGCTCTTGATGCCTTATATGCTGTAGGACTCTAGGTTCGAAGTCTCCAAGAACGGGACCTTGCGCATCAACAGTGTGGAGGTGTACGATGGGACCTGGTACCGCTGTGTGAGCAGCACCCCAGCTGGCAGCATCGAGGCCCAAGCCCGTGTCCAAGTGCTGGGTGAGCCAGCATGTCTGGGGAGAGTGCCTTTCCTGGCCAGGCAGGAGATGAAAGCAGGGGTGGGGGTGCTATCCAGCTTCCTCAGTTCCTCCTCTTTTCTCCCACCTACCCACCCTCTACTGAAACAGAAAAGCTCAAGTTCACACCACCGCCCCAGCCACAGCAGTGCATGGAGTTTGACAAGGAGGCTACAGTCCCCTGCTCAGCCACAGGCCGAGAGAAGCCCACCATTAAGTGGATACGGGCAGGTGGGTACTGTGCGGGCAGGCAGGGCTGTCCACTGGCCAGATGTGTGCATGTCTGAGGGCCAGCTGAGTGCCCAGTGCCGCGCCAGGAAGTGTGGGATCGACAAGAAGTGCGGGGCTGATTTATAGTCCAGTTAGGAAGAAAAGAAAAAAGCCAGACACAAAAAGGGTCAGATTACAGCACTGGACAATGTGTGAGATGACTCAAGACAACAGAGATTGGCTTGATCCAGACAGTGCTATGAAATCCTCCCTTCCCCCTTTCCAAAATAGTTTATCTTTTTCAACGTAAAAGTAACATGGGCTCCTTTAGAAAATTTTGGGAGGGAAAAAATGCATAATCCTACCATTTATCATCTTTGGGTTTGTGTCCACTTCTTTTTCTATGCGTATCTTTTTGTTTTTACATAGCAATTGTATATACAGCTTCAGTTATTAAACTTGTATGATTGAGACATGCTTATTATATAAATAGACAGTGTAGCTGAATATATGTATTTTTGTATCCTTTTTAACTTAACATTATCAAGCATTTCCCCATGTCTTTATACACTTTGCATAAATACTAGTTTGGATGATTATAATAATATTCCAATGATTGGATTCACTGTAATTTACTTTAACATTCTCTAAATGTTGGAGATCTGGGTTGTTAACATCCCCTCCCTTTTTTTATTGCTGCAATAAACATCTTTAAGCCAAAGTTTTTTTCTGGATTTAGGTTTAATTCCTTTGGGAAAGAGTCCCAGAAATGGAATAATTATGTATAAAAGGGTATGAACATTTTTACAATCCTTAATGCAAGTTGCCAAATTTTTTTTTGAAAGTTTGGACCAATTTTTACATTCCCACCAACAGTGAGAGCGAGAGAGTAGGATTGTACTTTCTGTGGAGGAAGTGGCTGCCTTCTGCTCAGGTCTGGGGGATCCTTCTGGGCGAAATGAGGCTTAAAAATGGATCTTGTTTTTTCATACAATATTGTTTTATTTTTTAAAGAACTTTAAGATAGGGTCTCACTTTTGTCCAGGGTGGTCTCCTGGGCTCAAGTGACCCTTTCTCAGCCTCTCTGGAGGCTGGGACTACATGCACAACCGACTGCCTGGAAGGCTCTGCAGGGCAGCCGACAGGGTAGAGACAGAGGAAGCCCAGGTCAGAGCTTGCCGTTAGCAGCAGGTGGGACCAGCAGGCTGTCTGGAGGAAGGATGGTTAGTGAATCCTGAATGCAAACAAGCTGCTCTTGGAAGAGGCCTTCCTCTCAAAGTGGATCTGAAGCCTGGGATGGGGGCAGAGCAGGAGCAGGTTTTAGCAGCAAGGAGTGATGGGTTGTGGGGATGAGAACGAGGCCAGTTCTGGGCCCAGTCAGAGTCCAGTTTGGCAGAGGTGGAGTGTTACACAGAGCAGTAGAAGGAGGTGAGACTGAAAAACTGGAAAAGGAATAAATAATGGGGGCCTTACAATACCTGGCTTAGGAGTTTGGACTTTGCATGTGGGTGGTCAGGAGTAACGGCATGTTTTTAAGTAGAGGTAAGGGACTGAGGGCATTGCCAGCCAGCCATGTAACTCTGGTCTATCCCATCATTTCCCTTTGTTGCCCCTGCAGATGGGAGCAGTCTCCCTGAGTGGGTGACGGACAATGCCGGGACCCTGCACTTTGCCCGGGTGACTCGAGATGATGCTGGCAACTACACTTGCATTGCCTCCAATGGGCCACAGGGCCAGATCCGTGCCCATGTCCAACTCACTGTGGCAGGTGCGACCGTGGCAGAGACCACGGGGCCAGGGTGGGGCAGCAGCCTGCACCTTGCCAACCTCTTTACTCACCACTTCTTGTCCCTCCCTGGTCTCTTCCCATCCAGTTTTCATCACCTTCAAGGTGGAGCCAGAGCGCACGACTGTGTACCAGGGCCACACAGCCCTGCTGCGGTGTGAGGCCCAGGGGGACCCCAAGCCACTCATTCAGTGGAAGGGCAAAGACCGCATCCTGGACCCCACTAAGCTGGGACCCAGGTAGGGCCACCTCTATCCCACACCCACTCTGCCTTTCCTGTAGCCCTGTCTCCCCGGGAGCCAGCCAGGTAGGCAGCACTTGGCCAGCGCTATGGCTTCTCTTCCGGCAGGATGCACATCTTCCAGAATGGCTCCCTAGTGATCCATGACGTGGCCCCTGAGGACTCAGGCCGCTACACCTGCATTGCAGGCAACAGCTGCAACATCAAGCACACGGAGGCCCCCCTCTATGTCGTGGGTATGGGCTGGGGAAGGGTGTGCCGCACAGGACGTGATGGAACCAGACTTCTTTCTCACCTTGTACTCATCAGCCCTTGTACACAAAAGGCACTTAAACCATTTTTGTGGTAGGGGAGGGGATTCCGCTGTGTCTTAGAGTCCTTGCTTAGAGCTGTCTTTTATTTAATATTCCATGGCTGGAGAGTATATGTGTGCATGTGTGTTGCGAGGCATGTTCTCTTCCTACAGTCCTTCCTCCCAGGTCTCCTGCAGCAGCCACACAAATACCTGGGTGGATGTGGAAGGGATCAGGTCAGGGTGCAGTGGGACAAGGTTCCTTTGGCCTGGAGGCCCAGAGAGAGTGATGTGTGAAGTAAAATGCCCTGCACTGGGCTTCTCTGATAACCAGCTCTCCTGGTCTGGCCTCTCCTGCTAACCAGCTCTGTGCCCTTAGGGGAGTTATTCCCCCTCTGGGGACTTGTTTCTGCCTATGTAAGGTGAAGGTGGTTTAAATGAGAGGATCTGAAACTTTTTTGGTTTAGCAGCAAAATTGTTTTTCTAGAGAAAGTATTATGTGAAAGTTTAAACAGGCAAAAATGAAATGACAAGGCCCCTTGGTTGAAGCCATTGGGGTGTGCGTGGAAGTTGGGGGATCTTGCCTGGTCTCCCCTTTGGCCTTTCTTCCTCCGTTCCTCTAATGACTCCTGGGACCTCTCTCTATAGCCATTGGAAGCCCCTAGACTAGAAGATCCCTTCTACAGATACAAGCGCTGTGCCAGGCAATGGCTGGGATTCTAAACCAGAAGTTCCCAAATGCTGCTCTCCAGGGCCTGACTCACAATATCAAGTCACTTAGGAAGCTTGTTAGCAAATAGTGTGGTTTTATGGTGATGCCCTGACAAGTGTGTTTTTTACTTGAGTCCCCTGTCTTGGGTTCTGATGCATAGCCAGCGTAGGGATTACGGACCTTATCTCCTTCAGAGCCTTCCCTGTGACCTTGGTGGCGTACCAGGACCTGCTAGCCCTTGTTAAAACCAGTAAAGGTGGTGACCCTCCCAGGTCTCTGTGTCTGGGAAGTTGTCCTATATGTGGGGTGGAGAGGGGTTAGTCGAGAAGCTTTGGCAGCCCCTGGCCAGAGCCATCTTTGAATATCTCTCAGACAAGCCTGTGCTGGAGGAGTCGGAGGGCCCAGGCAGCTCTCTCCCCTACAAGATGATTCAGACCATCGGGCTGTCGGTGGGCGCTGCTGTGGCATACATCATTGCTGTGCTGGGCCTCATGTTCTACTGCAAGAAGCGATGCAAAGCCAAGCGGCTGCAGAAGCAACCCGAGGGCGAGGAGCCAGAGATGGAGTGCCTCAATGGTGAGGGGCCCCCTCGAGGCGGGAGGTGACCCCCCGGTGCAGGAGCTGAGTGCCCTCCCGCAGCCATGGGAGAGAAAGCTGCGGCACTCAGGAAATGGGTGGCTGGTGCTGGATCTGGGAGCTGGAGCTGGAAGCCTGGAGCTGGCCAATTCCCAGGGCTTTGGCTTCTGAGCAGCCTGGCTTAAGACTTCCTTACTGGAGCCTCTTGGACCAGCTTCCTATGATTTCCTACCTTTTCTTCCTCTTAGCACTAAACCACAGATATAATTAGTGTACGTATACATGTTTCTGTTGTACGTCTTGCCTCCTGCCGTTAGTCCGGGAGTTCCCCCACAGGCAATCTGCTTCCCTTCTCCCACCCCTTTTCCTTGAGTGGGAGCTTCCTGGGGTATTGCTGGGTCTCTCCTATTGGCTTAGGTGTTCAGGAACAGGGGTTGGGTCTCCCTTGGTGTGATTTTCCCTTTGTGCCTGCTTAGAGCTTTGTCCAATAGGAGGCCCCATGAAAGCAGAAATCCGTATGTAGGTATGGCGTTCAAGGACCAGCAATTCAGACTTCTGCAGTCTGTTCCATTTCAGAGTTGTAATCAGCTGCATGAATAAGTGGTCTTGCGCTAAGGGATGCCCATTTCCCTCCGCCCCCAACCCCATCAGTTCATCAGTTGACAGCCGTTTCAACACTGTGATTGGACTCAGCTTAGGGAGAGTGGGCGACTGAGGGGGAGAACTTGGTCCCCTTGGTGGCCAGAGTGTCAGATCTCATCCTGACACTCTCCTGTGCCCCTTCTTCCCAGGGGGGCCTTTGCAGAATGGGCAGCCCTCAGCAGAGATCCAGGAAGAAGTGGCCTTGACCAGCCTGGGCTCCGGCCCTGCAGCCACCAATAAACGGCACAGCACGAGTGATAAGATGCACTTCCCTCGGGCCAGCCTGCAGCCCATCACCACACTGGGTATGTCGCCCTGACTATAGCTTTCCCTGATTAACTGCAGGTCACTGGTTCTGTCTTGAGGTTGGGTTACGGGCTGGTGGCTCTGAAGTCCCTGAAGCCTGGAATGTTAGAGGTGGAGGGGACCATCAGTGGAGCTGTCATCCAGAGGGTCCCCCATTCACACACCCCAGACCAGATTTGTCATTCCTGTATACTACCTATAGTGTTATTTACTTGATATTTTATTTAAGTTGACTCCTTTTTTCTTTTAAATTTAAGTTAGCTTTGTTCTAGGAAAAAATGTGAGAAATTATGGGTTTGTGCTAGATAAATTTTTTTCCTAGCATATATTCAAACATGTAACTATTCAGACATGTTTATCGTGGGCCACCAAAAAATCTCACACAAAGCACCCTTTAGAACATGCTGGATATTAATCCAACCCCTGTATTTTCCTGTTAGAGACACTGAAGGCCAGGAAGGGGTAGGAGTCAAATGGCAGACACAGGGCTAGTGCCCAGCCAGGTGCGTGGGATGGAGCAAAGACCACCCCCCATAGGAGAGGCTGCGCACCTCCCCCATTCAGGGGCTTCCCCTCTTGGGCGAAGGCAGCTGGCTGAGCCGACCTTGCATCCGCAGGGAAAAGCGAATTTGGGGAGGTGTTCCTGGCGAAGGCTCAGGGCTTGGAGGAGGGCATGGCGGAGACCCTGGTGCTGGTGAAGAGCCTGCAGAGCAAGGACGAGCAGCAGCAGCTGGACTTCCGGAGAGAGTTTGAGATGTTTGGAAAGCTGAATCACGCCAATGTGGTGCGGCTCCTGGGGCTGTGCCGGGAGGCCGAGCCCCACTACATGGTGCTGGAGTATGTGGACCTGGTATGCTGCGGGCAGGGGACCTGGGGGTCTCAGGCAGGGCGGTGGTGTCTGATGGGGCTGAGGGCGAGGGCTAGAGAGCACCATGGAAACCTTGTCTTATCTTGTGTGGTCTCAACCTAGACCTCTACCTGCCTGCTATTGTCACCTTAAGGTGCTCAGCTTCCTGTCCTCCCAGCTCTCTGGTGCCTGCTTCTCCTTCGTCAGTGCCCTTCTTCCCCGTCTGAGTCTGGGGGTTAGTCCTGAGTCCTGCAGGAGCATCTCACTTCGCACACTGCATGGATGCCTTCCAGTGCTCTCACTCTGGTTTTCTTTGGTTTGTTATTTTTTCCTCCCTGAGGCTTGTCCCCACTTGAGAATAAACTTAACAGAACCTGGCTTTCCTTCTTCCCTTCCTGGCACCCCATTACCATGCGTGGCACAAGAGTTAGCGCAGCCACCAGCCGTCTCCTCTCCACTCAAGTTGTCGTTCCGAGAGCTGCCCCTTCCTCTTCATTCCCCAGCTAGTCCAGGCTCTGATCCCCTTGGTCTTCAAGCTGCTGCTTCTCAAATCCCTAGCTCTGAGGCAGGAGTGGGGAGGGAGGAGTCATTCTCAATCTTTCCATTAGCAAGTGCTTTGCTTTATGCCGGTTTCTGCTGCTGGTGCTCGCTTCTGTTCCTTTCTGTCATTACCTTATAAACCCTCTGGAGGACAAGGGATCCATGAGGACAAAGGGTAGGGGGCTGTGTTTTCCTCTTGGCTCACTCAGGTCTGGGGCTTTTCCCCCCCACCTGTCTAGGGGCACCCCTGAGGGTAGGGATAACAATTCTCCTCTTTCTGACTATGACAGTTCTCCTCTTTCTGACTGAGAGAGCTGCTAGGAGGCATTGCTTATATATTTTTTAATTCCTGCATTTCCCCTGGACTTTCCCCACAGGAAGAGGGTCCAGGCTGGAGTGGGCATTCAGAGCAGAGCTTCTCACTGCCTCCCTGAGCAGGAGGAACTGTTTGAGCACCTGCTTGGTTTGATGCTTTAGAGCCAATGGCTGGGGTCTGACCTGACAGAGATGACTGGCTTTTCCCTTAGGGAGACCTCAAACAGTTCCTGAGGATTTCCAAGAGCAAGGATGAAAAATTGAAGTCACAGCCCCTCAGCACCAAGCAGAAGGTGAGGACAGGGAGGGAAGGAAGGAGGAAGAGCATGCCCAGGGTGGGCCAGGAGCAAGGGCAGTCATAGTAATAGAGGTGCCACTTACGGAGAGCGCCCTTTGGTCCAGGCCCTATGGTAAGTACTTCATGTGGGTTGTTTTAATTATCATAGTGGTCCTCTGAAATATATGTTGTTATCCCCATTTTGTGGACAAAGAAATTGAGGCTTAGAGAGGTTAAGTGGCCTGTCCCAAGTCACGTAGCCTGGAAGTGGCTTTGTATTGCCATGTTGGGTTCATGTACAAGAGCTGCCCTTGGCCCTTGCTCTGGAGCAGGAGCTTCCACTGAAGCAGGACAGCTGCTCGCCTGCGACGACTGTTGAGCCCAGAGAAGCAGCGGGAGCCTGGGGCTCGCTGGGTTGGGCGTGGGCCCAGGCGTGTTTCTTCAGCTGCTGAATGTTGAAGACCGTTCTGTGAATGGGCTGCCCAGGTTTCCTCTGCGGTCTTCACCTTTCACTCTCATTTGGGCAGTGAGCTGCCCAGCATTTCCTTCCGGTTCTCCTCCTGCCTTGTGGGCAGAGGTTGCTCTGGGCACAGAGCCCTGGCTGGGGCCCCTTGGTGGGGCAGACCTCAGTTGAAACAGTGACGAAAGGAAAGTGTGCCTGCTGCCCCTGCCACCCCAGTCCATACCTTCCCGATGCCTGAGGTTCACTGCAGCCCAGCCTCTTCTGTCTTCCCTTGGGCTCTTCTGCCCACACCCACTCTCTTGCCCCTCTGAAACGGATCCACTTCCTTCCATGTGACTGGGTACTCTGCGTCCAAGCTGGCAGTGAATTGGACCTTAGAGCAGGGTAGGCAGAGACTACTAGGGCCCTCCTTCCCAGGGGACCATTCCCTGCCTTGTAGGCTGACCCAGGTCACAGCCTCTGGAGGCAGAGCTGAAAGGTGTTGCTGCCTGATCAGTGAGGTGAATGGGACCCTGGCTGCCTCCGATCTCTCTGGGGAAGCAGCTCTGTGCCCTTCAGGCTGGCCCCTTCCCATTACAAGTGAATTTACTAAGGTGCAGGCAGGGCAACGGACCTGGGCCCCTGACACCATGCCCCTACTTCCGTGCCTGTGGAGCTGCAGGAACTGTCTGCAATGGCAAAAGAAGGGAAGCCAGGATGGGACATGGTACACCAGCTAGGCGGAATTTTAGGACCAAAGAGCTCACAAATTAGGACACTCAGAGCCAGCCAATTTTAACTGAGCCAGGTGTGGCTCTGAGGGCCTTTGGTAATACAAAATTGAAATTGACAGGCATTATGTCCTTGGGCCACTTACGATCTAATGGGGGAGATTAGGTGAATGAATATGGCATGACAGAAAGAGACTGGAGGCATAAATTAGAGATGTTGAAGACAGCCATGTCCTTAGGTGGACAGACAGTGGTGGTTAACAAAGAAAGTTTCCTGGTAGAGAAAACCATTTGAGTTCAGTTCTTAAGGACAGGAAGTAGTTGAATAGCAGGAAGGTGATGGCTTCAGGAGAAATGGCAGTCAAGGTAGGTTTCTCTGGTTGGGATGGAACGTAGACTGGCCGACAGGAAGTCAGTTACCTCTGTCATGTGACCTGAGGGACTCTATTTGACCGCGATTGATCACCACCTTTGCCAAACATCTTTTCCATGCTTTTTTTGCTATAGCATCTTAAATTTGATGGGGGAGCTTTGATAAGTTGGGTCCTACACTCTCCAAGGACAATATTCTGCATCAGATAGAGAAGTTGCTTTTTAAAAAATGCAGATTTCTGGACCATAACTCAGAATGAGGGCATCATAGTATTCGAGAGTGGAGGGCCTGAAGTTTTCAAACAAGCTTTCCAGTTGATTCTTAAGCTCGTTAAAGTTCAAGGAGCCCTGATGGAGACTAGTGGCTTTGAAATGTTTATTGACTAGGATCCCTTATAAGAAATACATTTTAAGCCAGGTGAGGTGGTGCATGCTTATGGTCCTAGCTACTTCTGAGCCCAGGAGTTTAAGGCCAGTCTACACAACATCATGACACCCGCATCTCTTAAAAAATTGCATTTTACTCATGACCTAGCGCGCACATGTACACACACACACACTCATACATATAACTAAAATTAAAGTTTTACAACACTGTATTTGATGCACTTGATATTTCCTACTATGTTCTCTCTTTTTTTTTTAATTTACTAAATTGGTTTCAAGACCCACGTGGGTCTTGGTCAGCAGTTTGAAAAGCACTGCTTCTGGGGATTCTGTGAAAATGAAAATTCTTGGGAAAGATATACTAAAACTGGTAGCTACTTTCTTGTGCTAATAATGTAGTCAGATACTCTTGTCACTTTATAGTCTAGGACCTAGGGGAATGGAAGGAGGGAAAGTTAAGTATTTAAAGGGTGCCATGCTTGGTGTGGGTGGGCTGAGGGGAACCCCAGGGAGGACTTCAGGATAGCAGTGGGATAGTGATAGAAATCAAAGACACGGGCCCCGAGTGTTAGCGTAATTGTAGGTAGTGCCTTTTATAGTAGCTGATAAGTTGATGTCAGAGAACCAACAGCAGAGAACTGCAACCTGTTATTGCTCCACGGGTCACCTGCAAGCTAATGACACACCAAAGGGTAGGATCAGCTTAGCACGCCTGATGGGTCATGCTTTATGCAGTCAGATGCCATGGCAGGAAACAGAATGCCCATTGTAAGAAGAGCTCAGCTGTGTCACAGTGGGTTAGCCAGAACCTGGGCAAGCCCTTGGGGTATTAAAGTTGGAAAGGAAGGGGTAGGTCTGGTCTTTACCAAAGAAGAGGTCTTTATAACAGTAGTTGAGAATTAATCCAGTGAATCTGATGGCATCTTGCCCAGTAGCAAGGAATCACCTAATTGGCTTGGGTCTAACAGAATTCCCTTTTACTCTTCTCACTGAGCCAGTATTTCCAGGAGCACTGCCTCTCTAGAAATATAGCAAGTTAGTCACCATGCCGTCCACCTTCTTCTGTTTCCCTGGACTGGCAGCAGATTGTGTAGCTTGCGAATCAGATCAGGGAGAGCAGTCTGGGGGAAACTGCAAGTCTGATGAAGGCATATTACCAAAGCCTTTGTCTCCCACTTATAGATAGGCTGGACAATGCCCTAGGGTATTGAAGCCTGAAATAGAGTTGGCCCTGTTTATGATGACCACTTCAGTGGTCATCTGGTCCTTTTACCACTAGTGGCACTTGGGGCATTCTAAGATGGCATTCCAGGGATTATTTTGGGCGTGTAGCCTCTACTTTTCCATGGAGACCCTGTGTCCCACCCTGTACCCTGGGGGGCTTGATAACCCTGGCCAACCTATCCAGCCTGACCTTTTTCTTTTTTTGAGAGAGAGAGTCTCACTCTGTTGCCCTGGCTAGAGTTCAGTGGCATCATCATAGCTCACTGCAACCTCAAACTCCTAGGCTCAAGCAGTCTTCCTGCCTTAGCCTCCCAAGTAGCTGGTAGCTGGGACTACAGGCACGTGTCACCACGCCTGGCTAATTTTTTTAATATTTTGTAGAGACGGAGGTCTCGATATGTTGCTCAGGCTGGTCTCGAACTCCTGGCCTCAAATAGGACTCCTGCCTCGGCCTTCCAAAATGCTAGCATTACAGGTGTGAGCCACCACGAGTGGCCCTGACCTCTTCTTTAACCCTCCTCACTGGTTAAACATGTTTGGTTGGAAACTCTCCAGAAATTTTGTGTCTTCACTTTTGATAAAGAAATACACCAAGAAGAGATTTTTCCCAACTTCGATGGTGTCATTCATTCAGCACCTCTGTGTTAATGCAGTGCCAGTCAATATGCTGGGTGTGAAGATAAGTCCGGTCTGGTGGTGGTTTAGGTCAGTGCTCTCTAATAGAGTTTCCTATGATGATGGAAATGTTCCATATCTGTGCTTGCCAATATG
Organism: Lepilemur ruficaudatus; assembly: GCA_963574885.1. NCBI lineage: Eukaryota > Metazoa > Chordata > Mammalia > Primates > Lepilemuridae > Lepilemur > Lepilemur ruficaudatus. The sequence goes on along the minus strand of CAUYRT010063669.1, from coordinate 833 downwards.
GTCATCACTAGCCTCACGTGGCTGTTGTGCACTTGGAATGTGGCTAGAGCAACTAACGAACTGAAATTTAAATTTTATTGTATTAGTCAATTTAAATTTATTTATTTATCTATCTATCTATCTATCTAATTTTTTTTTATTTTTGAGGCAGAATCTCTCTCTGTTGCCTGGGCTAGAGTACAGTGGAGTCATCATAGCTCACTGTAAACTCCGACTCCTGGGCTTAAGCAATCCTCCTGCCTTAGCTTCCCAAGTGCTGGGACTACAGGTGCATGCTATCATGCCCTGCTAATTTTTACTATTTTTAGTAGAGATGGGGGTCTCACTCTTGCTCAGGCTGGTCTCAAACTCTGGACCTCAAGCAGTCCTCCTGCCTTGGCCTCCCAGAGTACTAGGATTACAGGCGAGCCACCCTGCCTGGCCTTTAATAACTTAAATTTAAATAGCCACATGGGGCTAGTGACTACTGTATTGATGGCACAAATTTGGACCACTGTTGTTGGGTTTTGTTTTGTTTTGATTTGAGACAGGGTCTTACTCTGTCTCACAGGCTAGAGTGCAGTAGCCTGATCATAGCTCCTGGGCTGAAGCAATGCTCTTGCCTCAGCCTCATGAGTAGTTGGGACTACAGGCGTGGGCTACCACACCTGGCTAATTTAATAAAAACATTTTTAAAAAAATATTTAGAGATGGGGCCAGGCACGGTGGCTCACGCCTGTAATCCTAGCACTCTGGGAGGCCGAGGCAGGTGGATTGCTCAAGGTCAGGAGTTCGAAACCAGCCTGAGCAAGAGCGAGACCCCGTCTCTACTAATAATAGAAAGAAATTAATTG
>CAUYRT010063668.1:0-59786 GCA_963574885.1 Lepilemur ruficaudatus | reverse complement strand
TTTCCACCTATTTTTTTCTAAGTTTTATTGTCCTTTAGGCTGTTTCAAGAGCATTGGAAATCAATGAAATTGGAATTAGAAAACGAATAAATATTTGAAACCAACCGTGGTTTTTAAAAAGATCAATAATGTTGATAAACTGCTAGTTAGACTGATCAAAAAGAGAGGAAGAATTCAAATAGCCAACATCAGGAAGAAAGGAGGCTCCATCAGCCCTGGGGGTACTGTGGACACTGACAGAATAGTAAGGGGGTGTTATGAACAGCTTGACACCAATGAATTTGACAATTTAGATAAAATGAACAAATTCTTTGAAATTTGTTCAACTACCAAAGTTAACTAAAGAAAAAATAGATAATCTGAATAGTCCTATATCTATTAGAGAAATTAAATTCGTAGTAAAAAAACCCCACATTTTCATAGAGAAAACTCCAGGGCCAGCTGTTTCAACCGGTGAATGCTAACAAACATTTAGGGAAGAAATAACATCAATTCTTCACAATTGCAGTTCATTTTATGAAGCCAGTATTATCCTGCTATCAAAACCAGACAAAGGCATTACAAGAAAAGAGAACTCGTGAGCACAGATACAAAACACTAACAATATATTACAAATTAGATCCAGCAGTATGTCAAAAAGATAGTAATACGTCATCCCCTAGAGGGGTTTCCAAGGATCGTAAGGTAAGTTCAACACTTCTTAGTCCAGTTAGTGTTGCTATAAAGAGATACCTGAGGCTGGGTAATTTATAAAGAAACAGGGCTTATTAAGTTCAACATTCTGCCAGCTGTAAGATTGGGCATCTGGTGAGAGCTCAGGCTGCTTCCACTCATGGAGGAAGGGGAAGGGAAGCTGGTGTAGGTGGAGATCACATGTCTAACGAGGAAGCAAGGTCGAGGGGGAAGTGCCAGGCACTTGTTCATAACTATTTCCTGAGAGGACTAACAGAGTGGGAACGCACTTGCCTCCCCCACCCAGGAAGAGCATTAACCTACTCATAAGGGATCCAGCCCCAGGACCCAAACACCTCTCATTAGGCCTCACCTCTAACATTGGATCAAATTTCAACATGAGGATTTGGGGAACAAACATTCAAACTGTACTGAACATTAAAAAATCAATAAGTATAATTCTCGATATCAGCGGACTAAAAAAGAAAAATCATATGAAAATCTCAACAGATACAGAAAAGCCTTTGACAAAATTCAACATACATTCATGATAAAAACTGTTAGCACACTATGAATAGAAGGAAACTTCCTCAATCTCATAACAGGGCATCCACAAAAAACCAACAGCCAGCATCATAGTTAATGGTGAAAACTGAATATTTTCACTCTAAGATTGGGAACAAGGCATTAAGGCAAGAAAAAGCCATATGAATTCGATAAGAAGAAATAAAAGTGTCTTTTTTGTAGATGACATGATCATCTACAGAGAAAATATTGAAGAATCTACATAAAAGCTGCTAGAACTAATAAGTGGCAAGGCTGCAGAATACAATGTCAAGATACAATTATCAATCGTATCTCTATATACCAACAAAGAGCCATTGGAAAGTAAAATTTAAAAATGACCATTTACAATAGCATAAAAGTGAAATAATTCAGTGTTAAATTTAACAAAATATGTATTTTATTTATTTATTTATTTATTTATGAATGAGATGGGGTCTCACTCTGTTGCCCAGGCTAAAGTGCAGTGGCATGATCATAGCTCACTGTACCCTCAAACTCCAGGGCTCAAGTGATCCTCTTGCCTCAGCCTCCCAAGTAGCTGGGACTACAGCTGTGTACCACCATCTATCTGCACCTGCCCCCCACCCCAGGCTAATTTGTTTTCATTGTTTTTTAGAGATATAGTCTCACTAAATTGCCCAGGCTGGGTATGTAAGATTTATATGCTAAATACTATTAATAATGGCAGAAAAAATTAAAAATCTAAATAAATGGAGAGATATACTGTGTTCATAGACCAAAAGATTCAGTATTGTTAAAATGTCAGACCTTTCCAAATTTATGTATAGATTTAACACAATTTCAATCAAAGTCCTAGTAGGTTTTTTGTAGAAATTAAAAAGGTGATTCTTAAATGCAGATAGAATAATCAAGGGCCTAGATTAACCAAAACAATTTTGAAAAAGCAATACAAATTCACACTATGAAGTTACAGTAGTCAATGCAGTGTGGAATCAGAAACATACAGACATAAAATGGAATACTACTCAGTAATAAAAAAGAAACAAAATCTTGATACGTGTAACCATGTGGATGATCTCAAAAACACTATACCAAGTAAAATAAACCAGGTATGAGAGGCTTCATGCTATTGGATTCCATTTATATGACATTTTGTTATAGAAAAGATAACATTATAGGGAAAGGATCCAGAACACTGAGTATCAGAGTCTGGAGGTAGGGGATTGAGACTGGCTACAGAAGGGAGATGGGGGGACCTCTGGGGATAATGGAAATATCCTCTTGATTTTGATGGTTACATGAACATACCTGCTTTTCAAAACTCATAAAACTGAACATCTAAAAAGGGTGAATTATACTTCAATAAATCTTTTAAAAAATTCTCCACTGTTGTCTCTGGAATTTTCTTTCAAACTAATGATACCCATTCTGCAAGTTTTGATGCATATATGCAGAAAATGGTAACTACATCACGACTGCTGCCTGGCCCACAGCAATTTCAGAAATGATAAAATTAGAAAAAAATGTGCATCTTGGATCAATTCAAGACTATTCCCTACCAGATTCTAAGATCCTTGATGGTGTCATCTGAGTCTGGCTTTTTCTTATATCTCACAGGCTTTTGATTAATATTTATTAGGTTGGTTAATACATTTTGCAGCAGAGAAGCTTCTTAGATCTCAACTATTAGGTGGATAATTTTGTGCCCTGGAAAACACAGGGGATGCTTAGATAAAAATCTGGCATGAAATTTAGATAAAATAACTGTGTCTTGTGTATCAAGATATATCCATTTTTTTAATTATAAAAATAACACCAACAAATTAATATGTGCTTATTGGCACAAAATTGGAATTTACAGAAGCAGTGTAAATTCCCATCCACAAACCCAACACTGTTAATATTTTAAAATACCACATTCCAGTTCCAAGATGCACCCTTTTCACATTTTACCATCTCTGAAATCTGGGTGCAACTTATATTCAGTGGTGTCTTATCTCTTTCTGCCAGGACGGTGGCAGTTGTGTGGCTGCTGTCACTCCTGAGCATGTGCACACTTAGAGTTGTTTATGTCACTGTAATTAGGTGACTCTGACCCTCAATGATCAGTCCACTAACATTTTAGGGAACTAGAATCCTCACTGTTGGCTAAGTCCTTCCTTCCCCCATCCCTTCTGGAACAGTCGAACATTAAAGCTTGTGGAATGGGCTTCAGTGGCTTGGAAGAAAAGACAGGAAATAATCATGGAGAATCCTTTTGAAAAATTGTATCACCTACATTCTTGATGGCTGGAAAGATAATATTGCATAGAAAAACAGACACAAACAACTATGAATCAAAAAGGGATTTAGAAGTGTTGAAATCAGAATGTGAAGAAGTTGGAGAAATACTTTAACTTCTTTCCCTCACCTGTTTGCTTTTATGTATGCAGAAGAGTGATATATAATAAAAAACTTATATATTAATAAGTCTAAAAGAGTTCTCTAAAAGTGTAAAAGAAAAATCCCAAGTGACAGGAAAGTACTGTGTCATAGTTTTATTGGCTGCATTTTTTCTTTCATCGCGGAACATAAAATATCCATTTTATAATCACTTGCATCTTCAATTTGATTAAATATAGCATTTAATTTCTTCATTTTTTCTATGCATTTTAAACTTTTTATATAACTTTAATAGAAAAGATGTAAGAATAGGACAATTGTATCCAGCATAGCTCTAAATTTTTTTCTGAATCATTTGAGAGTAACTTGGAGATACTATACCTGTTTAACCCTAGCTAGCTAAGTGTGTATTTCCTGAGAACTATATTTTCCTACATATCCATAGTACATTGATCAAATCAGGAACTTTGACAATGAGAGAACACAAGTACCTAATTTAATAGTCTAAATCTAAATTTCATCAATTGTCTCAATAATGTTTTTCATAGCTGTTTCCCCCTGCCCCCCCCCCGAATTTAATCCAGGATCACACATTACATTTAGTTGTCACCTCTCAGGTTTCTTTTAATCTGGAGCAGTTCCTCAGCCTCTCTCAATCTTTCTTGACGCTGACATTTATTGAGAGTACGTGACAGTGATTTTGTAGAATTTCTCTCAATTTTCATTTGTGCCTTGCTTTCTCATGATCAGTTTCAGGTTATACATTTCTGGTAGTAAACAATAGAAATTATGTGTCCTTCCCAGTGCATCATACTGGATGTATGTGATATTACCTTGGCCCAATGTTGATGATGTCAACTTTGATGATTTAGTTAAGAGGATATATTTTTCATGTGCATTTTTTATATAATAGTGTTCTATTTGTTTATAAAAGGTTGAATTCATCTTTGCTCCTTTAGAAGTATAAGTATTTTCTCACCATTAAAAGCTGTCAATATTTATTGCTTATTACTGAAAAATAACAAAGTCTAAAGTGTCTAAATGCAGTGGGGACTGAGCGCAGTCACCTTGCGAACCTGGGGTCAGTTCCACTGATAAGCTCACTGATGGCCCAGGAAGGCGACAGGCAATCCCTGGAAAAGGCCTGTGGGAGTGCCTGGCCGAGCACACAGTAGGTGCCCAAGCAATGTTAGCGGGAACGGTAAATTTCAGGAGTCCAGGGAAATGACTAAAAATGAAGCTGCAGAAAACGTAAACTGCTAAGAGCACCAGCTCAGAAGGTGTGATTCATGAGACAAATGCCACGTGGAAAAGTTATATTAAATAATTCTTCCTTTCTATCCCCAGAGGCTTTTTTATGAAAATTAGTACATCTGCATCTGCTTAGCAATATGGAAGTCACTTATTTCAGGAAACACAGCTTCCTTTGTTTAGTATAATGTCCTTTCTCTTCACGTTTTCATCTACTACTTATAACCTTGAAAAATAAGACTTGTTGGAAAACTTAAAGATTAGGAATTTATAACTCCTTTTGAAGTAAAGCCTTTGAGCACTGAAAATTAAATTTAATTAGCCAATCTGTAATTTCCTGTAATTTAGTTAAATGCACTTTAATACTTAAAATATCTGCTAAGAGATACACATTGTGGGATGGTGATTCTGACGCTGCCTCCTCCCCAGGACGTGGCTGGTGGCTGGTGTCCTTCCTCAGGGAACGGCCCCTTCTCGGCCGCTGTGGGGCGTCCTTGCAGCCCCCTCTGGCTGGCCTGGGCCGCCCTGGCAGGACACCTGATGGAGAAGGCTCCCCTGCAGGGGCCTTTCCTGTCGCAGTCCTGTGGCCGTCTAGGGTCCTCCGTGGGCCTTTAATGAGGCCCTGGCAATCCCTTGCTTTCTTCTGTTTCAAGAAAGCAAACTCCAGTTCCCAGACGGAGCCCGCAGAGCCGAGTCAGAGGGGACCGCAGCTCCAACCCCGGCTTGCCCGCGCTCACCTCCCTCTCCCTCCGCACCGGCTGAGGCCCCTCTGCAAAGACCCGCCTGCTCACCGGTGGGAGGGAGCTTGAGACCGGCTTGAGGGAAAAGGAAACCCGGCCCTTCCACGTTATAAGAAGTGACTGAAAACTTTTTGTGATGTCAGGCCTTGGGTTTGGTCAGAGGCCCGGACCTTTCCTACTGCATTCTTTCGCGACCTCCGCCGTGGGACCTGCAGACAGCCAGGAGATGAGAAGCTGGCCTGGGCCACCACCGCTCCTGCACGAGGGGCCCTCCTGGTGTGTGCTGCCGCAGGTGGAGACAGGACCCTACCTTCCTAGGGCGTGTTCCTCTTCCTCCACAGGGTCACATTCACATACCCACACAGCATATTCCGTGTTTGCCTGCAGGCGCCCCCAGGCACTACCGGCTGGGGCCCCTTGGGGCAGAGAGAAAAAGGCCCTACACTTGGGCTTCTCAACCTCTGCAGGGTCCGCCTTTGGGATCTGCTGTCTTGTGCATTTTAGAATATTTAGCAGTCCCCCGACTTCTACCGGCTAGGTGGCCAGTAGCATGGCGCAGCCAACATTGTGACAATCAAAACTGTCTTCAGACTTTGCCAAATGTCCCCTGGGAGTGAAAACTGCTGCGCTACACTAAGCCACATGCCTTAGAAGTAAATTTTTTTTCATTATAAAAGTAACACATACATACTAGAGAAATTTCAGAAAACAGAAATGTAGGAAAAAGGGGGTGGAGTTTTCACTTAATTTTCCACATATTTGCAATCACACTTTATACAAAATTTTGTGCCTTTCATTTTCCTGTTACTTGTAATATTAAGTAATAACGTCAATATACTAATTTAATTGTATGTTGAGTGCATACGTTATCATGTTAATGCAAATTAGCTCGTGAGCTTTTGACATTTAGTGCTAGCCAAGTCAAAGCACAGACCTCCCGCAGGGGTGCGTGGATGGGGCCTCCCTCAGGGTATCTGGGCTTCTGCCACCTCAGGGACCCAATCAAGTAATGATTTCCTGGTTTTCGAGGAATCTCAAATCATCTCAGTCTCACTTAGTAGCAGGTAACGTTTTTGTGTGTTTCGTTGAATTCTCGTTCTCATCTGAATAAGACTCTCTAATCCATGTTCAGTGTTTATGTGTGTAGTAGAGTAGAACTGGATCCTTGGCAATCTATGTGCATAGCTGTATTTGTGTTATTTATTACTTTTTAGCTGTGATTTGTTTACTTATGAGGTAGCACTTTCTGACACGCAGCCAGACGCCCACAGAGCCTTTTAATAGCATCGGAGGGCAGGGAGTGCTGAGGGATCCCACCTGGATGGGCCCATGAGAAGCAAGTTACCACCCAGGTTTGAAAGTGCCTTAGCTCAATTATTTATAGCCTCAGGCGGGAATTCTATCATTACAGGCATAAAAATGCATCACACAATGATGATGAATTTGACAAGAAATACTGGAGATCTAATTATGCTTAGAATGAAGAAAGAGGAAAATATGAAATATGAACTCTGTCCTCAACCTGGAGGTGGGGTCATGCTAGAGTTTCATATCAGGCTATGGCAAAGGCCTTTGTGACTGTGTCCACAGCCCTTGGTGTCTGGTTTTAACAGAATTGATTTCTTTTTTCTTTTTTGGCTTTTACTTAATTGCTATTTATTTTTAAAATTGTGGTAAAATGTATATCACATAAAGTTTACCATTTAACCATTTCAAGTGGACAGTTCAGTGGCATTAACTACATTCACGCCACTGTGCTGCCATCACCACCATCCATCTCAAGAACGTTTTCATCTTGCAAAACTGAAACTGTCTCCGTCAAACAACTCCCCACTTTTCCCTCCCTTCAGCCGCTGGCAACCCCCATTCTACTTCCGGTCTCTATGAATTTGACTGCTCTAAGGCCCTCATATGAGTGCAGTCACACAGTCTTTGTCTTTTTGGACTGGCTTATTCCACTTAGCATAATGTCTTCGAGGCATCCATGTTGTAGCATGTGTCGGAATTTTCTTCCTTTTTAAGGCTGGATAATATTCCACTGTCTCTATATGTGACATTCTGTTTGTCCATTCATCTGTTGATGAACAGTTGGGTTGTTTCTCTATCTTGGCTATTGTGAATAGTGCTGCTATGAACATGGGTGTAGAAATAGCTGCTTGAGTCTCGCGTTCAATTCTTTTGGCTATATATCCAGAAGGGAGATTGCTGGATCACATGGTAATTCTATGCCTAACATTTTAAGGAATCACCAAAACATCTTCCATAGTGGCTGCTGCACCATTTTACATTCCCACAAGCAAAGTGCAAGGTTCCAATTTCTCCTTGTCTTTGCCAATTCGTTTTCTGTTTTCTGTTAATAGCCGTCGTGGTGGGTGTGAGGTGGTATCTCTTTGTGACTTTAACAGGAATGATATTTTGCATGTGTATCATGCTTCATCACCCCAGAGTCCCTCAGCATGTGAACTGGCATCGATCTCCTTTTGGGCACGGGTGTTTGCTCGGACTCTAATACCAGGTGTCCCAGACTGAGCTCTCTGTCTTCCAATACACAGGGCTTCTGCTGCAAACTTGTGACCTCCCCTACCGGCTGTGTGACCTCAAACAGGCTTCTTACTCTTTTTTGGTCTCAGATTCTCACCCATAAAATGGAGGTCATAATGATCGCTACAATATTAAAAGACTGATACTCTCAAAGTCATAGAACAGGGCTACAGCCTCACTATAGTTAATGCTATTGTTGGGGCTGCTATTGCTACTTTTACAATCATCCTGCCCTTGGCATGACATTGCCCAGTCACCAGGCTTGGAGTCGTTTTCTCCAAATTGTGCATGCTTGTCTTTGAAATGCTTCTTGGGTTCCTTCCTTTCCTCCATCCCGCCTTAGGCCTTCCCAGGCCTGGTTGCTTCACCGTGGGGGTTGAGGTACTCTCGTCCCCTGAGAACGTGCCAACTCTTGTCTTACCAGGGCTTTCTGAAAAATACCACATTCCTGTTCCAAAATCACTTTCAACTTATTTTTCTCTAGCTTCAAAAGCTATAATGGCTCCTAATGACATAGAAATTACATCCCAAGCCTGCTGCCTGGTCGTTTTGTTATTTATTTATTTTTTTTTTAAATCTTTTTTTTTTTTTTTTTTTTTTGAGACAGAGTCTCACTCTGTTGCCTGGGCTAAAGTGCTGTGGCATCAGCCTAGCTCACAGTAACCTCAAACTCCTGGGCTCAAGCAATCCTTCTGCCTCAGCCTTCCAAGTAGCTGGGACTACAGGCATGTGCCACCATGCCCGGCTAATTTTTTATATATATATATATATATATATATTTTTTTTTTTAGTTGACCAATTAATTTTTTTCTATTTTTAGTAGAGACAGGGTCTCACTCTTGCTCAGGCTGGTTTCGAACTCCTGACCCTGAGCGATCCGCGCGCCTCAGCCTCCCAGAGTGCTAGGATTACAGGCGTGAGCCACCATGCCCAGCCGGTTTTGTTATTTTTATTTCTATTTTTACATTTCAATATTAATTTGTTGCTGTATAGCATACCTCGTACAGAGCGCACACATCTTAAGGGCATTGTTCCTTGGATTTTACATGTGCATTCACATTCCCAAGTAACTGTCACCCAGATCAGAACGTTCCAGCCTAAAGAAAGCCCCCTGTGCCCTCCCAGCCAGAAGCAGCCCCTCCTCAACCACCTCCAGACCACTCCCACCGCGCCACTCATGGGCCTGTTTGTGAAGTTCTCATAAATGGAAGGATGCTGTGTATCCTTGTATCGGATGTGTTTCTTTTCCTCGCCTTTTCCTGGTGACCTTCCGTCACGGTGTTGTCTGTCCCTGTGGTTTGCTCTCTTTCGTTGCCCAGTAGCATCGCAGTGAGTGTGAATACCGCGGAGCTGCTGCACGCTTGCACTCGTTTCTCCTGGACACACACCTCAGTGTGCAGTTGCTGGGTCAAAGGATAGGCTGTTTCTTATTTCATTAAAACAATTCTTTTATGACTATAATTTTTTCCCTAGCTTCATTAAGCTCTGATTTGCATAAATAAAATCAGTCCACTTTAAATGTGCAGTTTCATGAGTATTGGTAATGGCATACCGTTGTTTATTAACAACACAGGAAAAATTCAGAAGATTTCTACTAGCCCCTACAATTATTTTGTGCCCCTTTGCAGTCAGTAGCCCTCTCCAAACCTGCCCTAGGCAACCACAGAAGTTTCTAACACTATAGTTTTGCCTTTTCTGGAGTTTTGTATAAATGGAATCATTCTATCTCAGGTCTTTTGTGTCTGGCTTCTTTCAATCAGCATGTTGTTGCATGTCGTGTGTGGTAGGAATGCAAAATGGTACAGGTACTTAGGAAAATAGGTGGACAGTTTATTATAAAGTTAAATATTAATTTACCACACTATATGGCAACAAAAACATGTCCACAGTATGTCTATGTTCGTAGCAGCATTATTTGTAACAGACTCAAACAATAACCCAGTTGTCCAACAACTAGTGAACAGATAAGCAAATCCTGGTATGTGCGTGCTATAAACACTACTCAGCAATAAAAAGGAATGAGCTGCCAATGCATGCAACAACATGGACTGAATTTTTGTTTCCTTTTTAAAATAGTCCTTTTTTTGTTCTTTAAAACAATAGATGCTTATTGTAACAAGTCAAATAATATAGAGGAATAGAGAAAAAGATAAAGTTAACCAGTATTATACAATTATTATGTACTCATAATAACTAACAATAAATTTTTTTAAAAAAAGATAACCAATGTTAATAGTTGGTGGCTATTTTTTTTTTTTGTATTCACACATAAACACGCACGCACATGAGCCCTCCTTCTTTTATGTTAAAAATGGGAATCACACCACACCAATTACTCCACAATTTGCTTTTTGCTTGAATGTATCAGCAGATTTGGGTATAAATCCTTATTTCTCATAACAGCAAATCATTGTGGTTATATGATAATAAAGTCAATGATTCCCAGTTTTGTTTCGTTTTGCTGGGCAAAGCAGTGGTGTGAGAACTCCCCACACCCCTGCACCCTTCTGTGCTGGGGCTGACTCCCAGGGACAGACTCCAAGGTGGTGCCACAACTTCTGAGCTTCACACTGTCACCTGCAGTTTAGGAAAGCAGCCCTTTCTTTACAACTTTGCAGTGCTGGGTGATATTAGTGTTGTCAATTTTTGCCAGTTTTATGGTCAAAACTATAGTTGCTGTTGTTTTCCTTTGAGCCTTTTTGTGTGCCAGAAAGGTGAACATCTTCTCACATCTATTTGCTGGCTGGTTTTATTCCCTTTTTTGTGAATTACCTGCTTATATCACTTGCCCATTTTTCTATTGGGTTCTTCCTTCTTTAGTTTCTTATCAATTTGTAGGAGATTTTTGTGTATTTTATATGTGCTGAAAACACTTTGCCATAACATTTAAAAAATGTTTATTAGAGTACATCTATCAACCGTTCCTTTGTGGTTTGTGGTTTCCCCCTCTTGAATAGTTTTCATACTATAGATCAAACAGATCTTCTAATATTTTCATTTACTTTACTTTTTATATCTGAATTTTTGATTCACCTATAATAAGATAGGCAATTAGGCCAAAATCTCCCCACTGTGTTGAGTGCCACCTTATGCTATACTAAATTACAACATACACTTGACATGTTTCTGAACACTTTATTTCAGTCCACTGATACATTTGCTTTCTAAGTGCCAATAACTTACAGTTCTGATTTCGGTAGTTCTATGGTCATGTTATTATCTGGAAGGACATGTTACACCTTGCTATTCTTTCATGTTGTTTTTGAAAATTTCTTCACAATGTTTGAAACTTCTTATGTGCTCTAACATATTGTTCAGTACAAAAAGATCTCATTAGGACTACAATTATAATTGAATTAAAAATATTTATTCATTTGGAGAGAATTTACATTTTAACAACGTTTGGTCCTTATATCTGGGGACATGGCGTGAGTTTTCATTTATTCAGATCTTGTTTTATGTCTCTCCATAAAGTGTTCACACAGGCCGTGCCCGACTCCTTACGTGATGCCTTGTACAGTATATCCTGGGTGTGCTCCCCACCTGCCAAATTTCCATTTCTGTTCGAGGGAAAGGATTCTTCCTTGTTTTCCTCTAAATTACCAAACCCTCCTATCAGTTCTAGTAGTTTTAATTCCTGAATCTCTTTAGGAATGTCATTGTGCCCAGCATTTATGATGCCACCCATGTTGGTTTCTTGCCTGTTTTCTCTTGTTCCCCATTGTGGTCCTTGTCCAGGTCATTCACCCCAGTGAACGCCTGATCCACTTGGGCCCAGCCCCACCTCTCTTACCATTTCTCTCTCCGACCTCAGCCTGCAAGGCTTCATGCAGGCCTGGCCTCCTAAGGGAACCTCCCCTGGAGAGGTGGCATTAAAGTGGCAGGTGTGGCATTGAGCACACTGACCTCAGCATTCTTCTTAACAGAGCACCCAGCCAAGACTGCAGGGACCCAGCTTGCACTCAGGTGCAGAATTGCTGCCCAACACTAACCTCATACCCAAAGGCCCTGGGTCTTACCTGTTCTGCATCAGGTAGTGTTTGGCCAGGTACTGTTTGTCACATCTCATCAGTCTGTGCATCTAGTCTCATTTTCTCATGTCACAGAGGGGTCCAGTTCAAGAGCTGGCTTCATGGTCATGACCAACATACTAGACCACGTTTGCCTCTGGAGGACAGAGAAACGGGCATGGGTAAAATGCACCCTCACCTGGGTAAGGGCCACACCTCTCTCTCATACTGTGGCCAAATCACATGAGATGCCTTCACAGGGCCTGGCCCCGGGCTCCATGTGTGGTGCATTTGTGCGTTTGTTCTTGGGCCTGAGGGTGTGCCTGGTGGCTGTTAAAGGCAGGGCAAGTGTGGTTAGTGTTTTCCAAGAGCTCTGGGGCCTTGCCTGGCGCACTCCACAGAGCCGACTCTCAGAACACTGCCCCTTCTGGTAGGTGACTGGACATGATCTCAGGTGGCCTCTGGGTACGGGCTCCAGGAGCTCTGCTTCTCATTTGCTGTGGCCCTTGGGGGCCTCCTCACTGCTCCCTCCAAGAGGCGGCCGGTCATGGTGCGACCTCCGGGGCCATCTTGTGTGGACTGACTAAGGCAAGGCGCGCAGGGGCTCCTCCCAGCCCCGCCCCCCCCCTCCCGTGCTTGTGCCTCTGAGAAGACTCGGGACCTGCGAAAAGGTGGCTCTAGAGCCCGGAAGATCTAAATTCAGATTTTGAATCCATCAATAACGTGTGATTCTGGGAACAGTTAATAATATTTTCTGAGTTTAATTCCTTTTATTATGATTTATTTTTCCCAAATGGGAACGATTGCTCCTGCATCTTAGGCCTGGTGGTTCCGTGAGTTGGGGGACAGAAAACCTGGTGGTTGTCTCCGGGCCGCTGCCGCGACGAGGGTTGCTGTCCCCTCACCTCGGGCCAGTGCTGGCTCCCCAAGGCGGGTGTGAGCTTTGGATCTGGAGCTAGTTCTCAAAGCGCGGGCACTCGGCCTCCGGGTCCCAGGTCCCTCCTGCCCCTCACACTCTGCTCCCAACTCCAGGACCCCCTCCCACGCGGCACCCTGCCAGACACATTTCCTGGGCATGTTGCTTGGCGTCCCTCAGGCCCTTCCCAAGGTTCCCTCGTGCCCTCTTTCCTCCCCCAGTTCAGTCAATGGGGCTTTTTTCCACATCCGCAAAGAATCACCAACATGGACAGAAAGAGGTCAGAGGTCAGGACCGAGACCGGAGGGACAGGTGGCGTCTGCTGTGCTCTCCAGTGGAACCACCGAGGCAGGGCGGACTCGCAGGCAGATTCTGCCACAGAGCAGCCGCAAACTGGGCAGTGTCGCCAGATAACGCCGCTGCCAGGAAGCGCGCCTCCCACAGGAGGGTTTGCAGACCATTAGCATCTTCCTTCCAAAAATAAACGGAAATCTTCTCTCTTGCCTTGCAGGTGTGCTCCCACCCAGAAAGGCTCTGCTGCTTTTTCCTCGTGGCCCCTGCTGGGGCCTCCCCTGGGGTATGTTGACTCCGAACACTTCCGCTGTGACGTCCACCCTGCTTTCTTGCCGCCTCTCCCTCCCTCCCTCCGCCTGTCTTCCCCGGGCCCCTTCCCTCCGGCTGCCCCATCTACGTCTCCCCACGCCTCAATGCGTCCTCCTTCCTCTTTTCTGGTGGCCTTTCTGCTGATTGTGTTGTACCTCTTTCCCTGATATTAAAGATATTTAAAAAAAAAACATTGTGCCCGTGGAGTGTTTATTTCTAGAAGTTTGCACTTTGGTTTCTTGTATTCCGTGTTGTTCATCTTCTAGAGTTATTTTAAATTAGTAATAATAATCTGTAATTGTCCTATAAACACTTAAAATGTGGACAAAATAGGGCATTTTTGGACAAGCACGGTAGACCACCAAAAGAAGCCCGGCAAGTGGGAGCCCCTCTCCCCAGCCGCCTGGGTACTGAGCTGGCCCTGTATCCCCCAACCACCCTCCTAGAGCAGGGAGGGGCTCCCTAAGCTGCCCTCCCGGTGCCCCACCCCAGCAGCCCAGAGGCCGGCTGCAGGGAGGGGAGAGTTTGTAGCTGGGTCCCTTGGGATTTAAGGACCCCAGCATTTTTTAATGACCAAAATGATGTTAAATTGGACTAGGCCCTTGATCATCTGTTTACGCGCGCTAACCACTTGCTTCCTGCCCACCATCCCTTGTTCTCACAACAATGATTAACTGCTGATGGTGTTTCTTCCCTTTCAAGCAGAAAGAGGTCACTCCAGGGTCAGGAGGAGAATACCAGGAGTTTGTTTTACAGAAGGAATGAATGACCTTGAGGAAGTTTCGACTAGCAGCTGCCCACTGCCCAAGTCTGTTTGCTCAAGGTGTTACTGGGACTAAAAGCAAGACTTCCCTGACCTTACCCCCAACCCCGCACGAAAGCTCGCTGCCTCATCTCTGGGACAAGACACATCTGAGGGATTTGTCCTTCTGGCCTGTCGCTTTTGCCAAATCGAATAAACCTTTCTCTGTCTCCAGGCTCCAGTGTCACGGTGTTTGGCGTCAGCTGCACATTGGGCACAGGAGCCTGAATTGAGGTTCTACACCAAGTTCTGGTCTGTTCTCATTTGCTCGGGTTGTCTCACACAGTAGTTCCACAGCAGCTTCCTGCTAAGGTAGGGGCCGGCGCCGGAGAACTCAGGCTGTGGCAGGGCCGTCTTGAGCTCAGGACTCAGGAACATGACTTAGCTTCCTTGGATGAAAGTGCTCCTGGTATTTGCTCATTGACAACCATCTTACTATCATGTGGTTGACTTTGTTGCAGTCTCCTTGACTGGAAAATAGAAAAATTAGGTTTAATTCCGTTTCAACTATGGAATTCCCAAGGATCTGTGCGTGGCAACCATGGTTGATACACAGATATCTGTGTACTGGATGGGTGTGTGCACACAGCGGGGGTGGGGGAGGCTCATCTGTGTGTAAGTATATATATGCATATGTTTATATATATATATATAATATATATCTTAGGATCAGTTAATATCCCTCCAACAACTAACACTCTTCTTTCAGTTCTGGAGGATAACATGCGTAAGTAAGCAGCTTTGATTTGGATATTGCATATTGTAAAATACATGTGTAGTCTTTGTCTGGTTTTCTGGTTTACAGCTCCTAAAATCCTTATTATTTTCCAGTGGTTAAGTGTCTTTTGGTATGCCAATGAGTTGACTGTTGGCTGGCAGCCCCCAAGTAGCTTCAGGATGGGGCTTGTCACTGGGGAGAATTTCAGCCCCACCCCAACCTCTGTGAATGGGAGAAGGGCTAAAGATTTAAGCTGGTGACCAATGGGTGATGATTAAATCAAACACGTCTATGTCATGAAGCCTCCACAAATAGCCAACAGCACAGGGTTTGGGGAGCTCCCAGGATAGGAGATTCTTGGAGGGTAGCATGCCCAGGGAGGGCATGGAGTTCCATGCCCCTTCCCTATACCTTATTCTACTCACCTCTTCATTCTATCGCTTGTAATATCTTTTATAAGACACCAATAAACATATTTCCCTGAGTTCTGTGAGCTGCTCTAGCAAATTAATCAAATCCAAGGATGGATTTGTGGGAAACCCCATTCATAGCTGGCTGGTCAGAAGCACAGGTGAAACAACCTGCAGCTTGCCATGGCGTTGGAAGTAGGGGGCAGGGATGGGACTGACCCCTCACCTGTGAATTTTTATTGGAGGGTTGGGAAATGTTGATAAAATTGGAAGTTGATGCAAGAAGCTGGGGGCATCTGGGAAATGCTGAATGATAGCAATGGAATTCCACTAGCTGGAAGAGCCAGGGACGCTCACATGACGGAATTGAGGACATAGAAATGTCAACTGCTGCCTTAGGTCTCCAGAGGCCTGCACAGGTTCAGGAAGGGAGATAGTGGCCGAGCTGTGTCCCCTATGGGGATAGAAGATCTGGGGAAGACTAGCTGTCTCTAAGTTCTCTGCATGCGCAGATGACATGAGCTTGCACAAGTCATCACTCTAGGCAGCAGCAATAGAACTACAGTCAAATCTGTGACGACGGTCTCTGAGGTCTGTGTAAAGTTCTGGCCACTTCCTTGAGAAGAACAGTCTGCCTGCAGACAAGCAGCCAGGAAGCTGAAGTGGTCAGAGAACCGTCCCTGGTGACCCTCTGCTGCAGCAGCTGGCACAGCTGCTAGAGAAGGAAAGATTTTGTAGAGGAGGGGGAGCCGCCTCAGGTCCTGGGCGGAGGGTCTGGAGGAGGATGGTGTCGGCTGCCTGCTGGAGCCCGACAGACGACCACCGACCACCGGCGGGAAGTGAAAGGAGGACTGGTTTGCTCAGCACCAAGAGGAGCCCCCCCACCGCCCGTGGCTGCGGGTCCAAAACGGACACGGTGCCTTCCCCGTGCCCTGGTGCCAGAGGAGAGGCTGTGGGCAGTCTTCTGGGGCTCTGAAGGGTTTTGTACACAGATAATGGGGGGTTCTGTGTTCTGTTCCAAGATCTGTGCTGAACACATCACTCAATCACCTCATTTCATCTGCAAAATGATCTTTTTATCTCCATTTTACAAGTGAAGTGGCGCAGGCTCAGGGAAGTTAAATAATTTTCCCCACGGTGCACAGTCAGTAAGAGCCGAGTGGCCTTTGCCCAGAGCCTCACTTGTGCTTGTGTTCCGGACTGTCACACCACGTCTAACTAGGGCCGTGTGGGCGTGCCGTGAGACTGTGTGTGTTTGTTTCTGTTTCCTAGATTAAAAAACCAAGCAGGACCCATGGTATGACATCATAGCACAAAGGCAAGGTGGGATTTTTAAATGGCTCATCTGAGGTATAAATGGAACACTGCCGTATTCCACGTTTCAGAAACGTACAGTTTGGTACATTGTGGCGCGTACACCCTTGACACCATTCCACATTCAGGATGAGGATCTTCATCACCAGGGGCTCTTCGGTAATCGCTGCGTCCCTGCCTGCCTTCTTCCCCAGCCCGCCGGCACCCCCATCTGCTTCCTCACTGAAGGCTAGTTGGCACGCCCGCTGCTACAGATATAAATGGAATCGCACAGCACATGCTCTCTTTTGTCTGGTGTCTGTTGCGTAGCATGATTATGTCAGACTCCCTCGCGTTGTGTGTGTGGGTGGTCTGGTCTTTCTCACTGCTGAGCACTCTCGTTGTCTACCACAGTTTGTTTATCTGCTCAAGGTAGCGTTTTGGATGTCGTGGCTCTGGTTTCTGGTCCCCACGAACCCATTGTGCACATCCCTTGAGCTCTTTTGTGGATTTGAATTGGTGTTGAGGATGTCTAAGATCTTATATGATTCAATGATTCTTAGGATTTTAAGATTCCAAGTCATGCTGTGGGTGTCCCTGCTGGGGACATGAAGACAGGCTTAGAGAGAGCAGTCCCTCTGAGGACTACCTGCTGTTGGGCCCCGGATCTGTGGCAGTGGGGTCCCTCCTTGGGTTCTGGTCCAGGTGCAGACAACTTGCAGGTTGTATGATCTTGGGCATATCACTTAATGTCTCTGGGCCTCCATTTCCTTATCTGTAAAATGGGCACAAGTGGTTCCCACCTCCAAGGTGTGTCACGTTATGAGACAACACTTTGAGAGCACTGAGGACAAGGCCTGGCAGGGTGTCAGGCCCCACAGCGTCCTCTTTTCTTCTTGGTGTGTGTTTCTAAAGGGCAGAGGTTTGGAAGCCAGGGTGGCTCCCTTCTCCTGTATTCACGCTTTGCTACTAAGGAAGCAGATTTCAGCAGAATTAGGTTCTTTACAGCCTGTGGTGTTGGATCTCAGAAGATGCATCTTTCCAAAATCATAAGTTATTCCTAAAAACTGTGAAGACAGGTGTGTGCAGGGTTCCCATGCATCTTTGGATTCTTTGCTGTGTTGGGCAGCCCCGTCCAGCCCCCAGTGGTCCAGCCCCTCAGAGGTCTAGCTTCTCAATGGCCCTCTTTAGGCCTTGGGGCCATCTCCCCTGCAGTGTGGCACAGGTTGGTGGTTCCTTCCTCATTGTCTGAGAACTTGCCTTCTTTATGAAATTGCACCTGCCTGAAGGAGCAATGAAGGAGTGCGCATTCCTCCCCTCGATTGCTATATCAGTGTCAGGAAGCAGTTGATTTGGAAACAGAAGATTTTTTCTAAACCAACTGTTAGAATTTTAAAGGAGAAAAAAATTTCAATGACAGTGTTCCATAAGAATAAAGCAAGTCCTTGATCTGTCAAATGAAGATGTCTGTGGTGCCACTTGTGACCTCAAGTGAAATTTATTATTTTTTACATTTCAAAATATTAAGGGAGTACAAATGTTTTTGTTACATGGATACCTCATATAATGCTTAAGTTGGGGCTGTTATGCGCCCATCACCAGAATAGAGTGTGAATAGTGTGGACCCAATAGGTAAGTTTTTACCACTCACCCCTCTTCTACCCCCTTCTTGGTTTCCAATGTCCTTTACATTTCTTTGTGCCCACGTAAGCCCATCATTTAGCCCCCAATTATTAGTGAGAATATGTGGTGCTTCTTTTTCCATTCCTGAAAAACTTCACTTAGGAAAATGATCTCCAGTTCCATCCAAGTTGCTGCAAAAGAGATTATTTCATTCCTTTTTATAGCTAAGCAGTACTCCATGATATATATACCACATTTTCGTTATCTACTCATGAACTGTTGGACATTTAGGTTGATGCCACATCTCTGTAGTTGTGAATTGTGCACGATAAACATTTGAGTGCAGGTGTCTTTTGATAAAATGACTTCTTTTGGAAGGAATCTCCATAATGTTTCCCACAGAGGTTGTATGAATTTGTAGTCCCACCAACAGTATAAACGTTCTTTTCTCTCTGCATCCACGCTAGCATCTATTGTTTTTTGACTTTTTCATAATGCCCATTCTGACAGGCATAAGGTGATATTTCATTGTGGTTTTAATTTGCATTTCCCTGATGACTAGTGATATTGATCATTTTTTCATATATTTGTTGGTCATTTGTCTATCTTCTTTGAAAAAACTTGTGTTCATATCTTTGCGCACTTTTTGATGGGGTTTGTTTTTTTCCTGCTGATTTGTTTGCATTCTTTGTATATTCTGGATATTAGCCCTTTATTAGATGTAGAGTTTGCGAATACTTTCTGCCATTCTGTAGGTTGTCCATTAAATCTATTGATTTTTTTTTTTTGGTTGTGCAGAAGCTTTTTAATTTAATTAAATCCTATTTATTTATTTTTGTTATTGCTGTGTTTGCCTTTGGGGTCTTAGTCATAAATTTCTTGCTTAGGCTGATGTCTAGAAGAGTTTCTCCTACATTTTCTTCTAGATATTTTTGTTTTCATACCTTACATGTAAGTCTTTTATCCATCTTGAATTATTTTTTGTATATTGGTGAGAGATAGGGGTCTTGTTTCATTTTTCTGCATGTGGCTTTCCAGTTTTCCCAGCACCACTTATTGAATAGGCTTCCTTTCCCCAGGGTATGTTGTTGTCTGCTTTGTGGAAGATCAGTTGGTTGTAGGTAGATTGTTTTATTTCTGGTTTCCCTTTTGTGTCCCATTGGTCTGTGTCTCTACTTTTATACCAGCATTATGCTGTTTTGATTACTATGCCATGGTAGTATAATTTGAAGTCAGGTAATGTTATGCCTCCAGATTTGTTCTTTTTGCTTAAGATTGCTTTGGCTAATTGGGCTCTCTTTTGGTTCCAAGTGAAGTGTAGAATTGTTTTTTTCTAGTTTTGTGGACTACAACATTGGTATTTTGATGGGGACTGTATTGAATCTGTAAATCACTTCAGGCACTATGAGCATTTTAACAATGTTGATTCCACCAATCCACAAGCATGGGATGTTTTTCCATTTGTTTGTGTCATCAATGATTTCTCTCATCAGTATTTTGTAGTTCTCCTTGTAGAGATCTTTCATCTCTTTGGTTAAGTATATTCCTAGGTATTTTATTTTCTTTGTAGGTACAGTAAATGGTATTGAGTTCTTGATTTGACTCTCAGCTTGACTGTTACTAGTATGTAGAAATGCTATTGATTTACGTGCATTAATTTTGTAACCTGAGACTTTGCTGAATTTATTTATCAATTCTAGGAGTCTTTTGGTGGGTCTTTAGGGTTTTCTAAGTATGAGATCATATTGTTGTTGGCAAATGGATAATTTGACCTCCTCTTTCCCAATTAGATGCCCTTTATTTCTTTCTCTTGCCTGATTACTCTGACTAGGACTTCCAGTACTATGTTGGATAGAAGTGGTGACAGTGGGCACCCTTGTCTTGTTCTGGTTCTTAGGGAGAGTGATTTCAACTGTTCCCCATTCAGTGTGATGTTGGCTGTGGGTTTGTCATATATGGCTTTTAAAATTTTGAGGTATGTTCATTCTATGTCAAGTTTGTTGAGGTTTTTTTATCATGAAGCAGTGCTGGATTTTATTGAATGCCTTTTCAACATCTATTGAGATGATCATATGGTCTTTGGTTTTAATTTTGTTTATGTGGTGAATCATATTTATTGCTTTGTGTATATTGAACCATTTTTACATCCCTGGGATGAAACCCACTTGATCATGATGAATTATCTTTTTGATATGCTGTTGAATTCAAACCAAAGCTAGCATTTTGTTGAGAATTTTTGCATCTATGTTCATAAGGAATATTGGTCTGTAGTTTTCTTTTTATGTTGTGTCCTTTCCTGGCTTTGATAACAGGTTGATACTGGCTTTGTAGAATAAGGGAGGATTCCCTCCTTCTCGATGTTATGGAACAGTTTTAGTAGAATAGATGCCAATTCTTCTTTGTAAGTCTGGTAGAATTTGGCTATGAATGCATTTGGTCAAAGGCTTTTTTTGTTGGGGAATTTTTCATTACTGTTTTAATCTCACTACTCGTTATTGGTCTGTTCAGGACTTCTATTTCTTCCTGATTCAGGAAGTTTGGGAGGTCATGTGTTTCCACAAATTTATCCATGTCTTGTAGATTTTCTAGTTTGTGTGCATAGAGATTTTCATAGAAGTCATAGATGATATTTTGTATTGCTGTTGTATCAGTTGTAATGTCTCCTTTTTCATTTCTGATTGAGCTTATTTGAGTCCTTTCTCTTCTATTTCTGGTTGATCTAGCTAGTGTTCTATCAATTTTGTTTATCTTTTCAAAGAACCAACTTTTTGTTTCATTGATCCTTTGGTTTTTTTTTAATTTTCAGTTCTTTTAGTTCTGCTCTGAGCTTTGTTATTTCTTTTTTTCTGCTAGCTTTGGGTTTGATTTGTTCTTCTTTTTCTAGTTCCTTGAGGTGTGACATTAGATTGTTTATTTGTGATCTCTCTGTCTTTTTGATGTCAACATTTAAGACTATGAATTTCCCTGTTAGAACTTCCTTTACTGTATCCCATAGAACTCCTTTATTAGATGCATACATATTTTGGTTGTTAAATCTTCTTGCTGAATTACTCCCTTTACCAAGATATAATGACTATCTTTGTCTTTTTTTTTTTTACCATTGTTGATTTAAAGTCTATTTTATTTGATATGAGAATAGCTACTCCTGCTTGCTTTTGGTTTCCATTTGTGTGAAATATTTTTTTCCATCCCTTTACCTCAAGTTTATGAGAATCCTTGCAGTTAGTAAGGTTTCTTGGAGTTAGCATATACTTGGAGTGTGTTTTTTCATCCATTCAGCCAGTCTGTATCTTTTAGGTGAAGCATGAAGACCATCAATGTTCAATATTAATATTGATATGTGAGACACTGTTCTGTTCATCATGTTGAAAGATACTTAGTTGCTTTGTTTTTCTCTTGTGTTACTGTTTTATAAGAGTTGTGAGCTTTAACTTTTGGTTGTTTTTATACCAGTGTGTATCTATTGTGCTATTCATGTATAATGCAGTTTTAAGTATTTCCTGTAGGGCAAGTCTAGTAGTGACAAATTCTCTTAGTGTTTGCTTGTCTGGAAAAGTCTTTATTCATCTACCATGTATGAAAATTAGTTTTGCAGGGTACAAAATTCTTGGTTGGTAATTGTTCTCTTTAAGAAGACTAAAAATGGGGCCCCAACCCTTCTGGCTTGTAAGGTCTCTGCTGAGAAGTCTGCTATTAGCTTGATGGGTTTTCCTTGTAGGTTAGTTACTGCTTTCATCTTGCAGCTTATAGAATATTCTCCTTCATTTTGAGTTTGGCTGGTTGATGACTATGTGTCTTGGAGATGTCTTATTTGCTATGAATCTTCCTGGTGTTCGATGATCACCTTCTATCTGGATATCTGAATCTCTGATGATACCAGGGAAGTTTTCCTCAATAACTCCCTTGAATGGGTTTTCCATGCTTTTTGCTTTTTCTTCGTCCCCCTCAGGAATACCTATAATTTTTATTATGGCCCACTTTTCATAGTCCCATACTTCTCTGACTGATTGTTCATTCTTCATTCTTTTTTCTGCCTCTTTGATTGGGTTAGTTTGAATGCCTTGTCTTCCAGCTCTGAGATTTTTTCTTGTGCTTGGTCTAGACTGCTGTTGAAACTTTCTGCTGTATTTTCAAATTCCCTAAATGACTCTTATTTTTCTAAGTTCTGTTGTATCTTTTCTTATTTTTTCTACCTTTTTAGTGAGTTTTTCATTTTTTTCATTCATACTCTGAAAACTTCTTTTGGCTTCTTTGTTTTGGTTTTCAACTTTCTCTTCAACCCTGTTCATCCTGTTTGCCATCCATATTCTGAATTCCATCTCTGACATTTTGACAATTTCCTTTAGCTTGGAGTCCTTTGCTGGAGATCTATTGTGATCTTTTGGTGGGTATCAAAACAGCTTGGTTTTTTTCATGTGGCCAGAGTTCTTATTCTGGTTCTTTCTCACCGGAAATTTCTTCTTTCAGCTCATGACAGAAAAGCTCGTGGTGCACCTGTTCTTCTCTGCTGGGAGCTTTCCTACTTAGTGCAGAGAAGGAGAGGTCCCTGAATGACACACTTGTGTCCTACTCTGGAGGACTGACCCAGCATGAGATGGGCAGATGCACTTTGAATGTTTAACACTGCTGCTCCCCTGTGTCTCCTACCTCACCTTTTCCCTGTGGTTGTCCCTGCGTTGCAGAGTGAGTGAATGCCCCAACTTATTCTGTCAGCAGTGGTGAATGTCAGCCTGTGCTGGCTTGAGAGCTGCCTCGATTAGATCTGTGGGCAGTGGTGTTTTTGGCTCTTGCAGCTCATCCGTGCCCGTGGGTGGCAGCAGTTGATAGTCTATGTTGGCTGGAGCGTTGCCCCACTCAGATCCACAGGCAGCAGCGTTTGTCAGTGGGTGGGCACTGGCTTGAGTGCAGCCCTTCCCATTGTCGGCTTTCCCAGGTCCCCTAGCTGCAGTAGGGATGTGTGGCTCTTGCTCACAGCACTCCTGCCTGGCTTCCCAGTGGGGAAGCAGCAGCAACTGATCTGATTCCTGGGTAGAGGCCGCACTCTGGGCCTAGGATTTTAAAATGGCAGCAACCACAGCACATAGGGTTCATGAGCCAGTGGATCACCGCTGGGCCCTCTCTCCAGAATAATGCCACTGCACAGTCTCCAGATCGCTCCCTATGTCAGTCCCGTGGCCTTCTGCAGTGGCCGGTCCTTCCTCCAGCTTGGACAGTGATGGTAGTGGGGTAGAGTGTGAGTGTTTCCACCTTCCCGCTCTGCTCCCTCCTGGTCCAAGCTCCAGTTTGTGTTTCCTTGTCACATCTTCCCCTGCTGCCCCTTGCAACCAAGTCCTCTCGCACGGAGGCTTCTCCCGACCAGGTGACTGACTGACCTCTTGTTCCTCAGACAGAAGAATTCATGCTTAGGTGTCCACAGTGTGTGATGTGGCTGGCATTCTGTCACCATGCCTTGTTACCCTGTCTCCTACTCTCCATGGCTCACATGAACGTGGCTGGGGGGGTCAAGGAGCACCAGGGGTGGAGGCATCAAAAGAGTTGAACCAAGCAGTGGAGGGTCAGAGAGGGTCTGGCTGGGTTTGCTACGGTGGAGGGAGCTGGCGATTTTGCAGGAGCAACTTGTGGAAACAGGACCCTGACTGGGGGGTGCTGAGGAGGGACTCAGGGTGAGAACGGGCATAAACAAGACTCTCAAGGCATTTCCCTCGGGAGTGGTGTGGCTGTGTTGGTGGCCTACTTTATGAATGGTCCACAATCTGGTAAACTGGGTCTTAATAGTAGTCATTGATTATTTCTCCACAGTCTATTAAAAATATTGCTGCCATCAACGTGTTACTAAGGTCATCTAGCCCATCTCAGTGTATTTAGAGTGAGCATTCTCTGCGACCAAGGGGTTTGTGCACCTTCCATTTTGCTGGCACCTTCCACACAGCACCCGCTGAGGCTGTGCCCAGCTCCGTTCTCACCGACCCACGAGCGCCTGTGTCCCTGCACAGCAACCAAGCTTCAGTCTTTGGCTGTGAAAACGGAATTTGAGTTTAGGCTGTAATTTGCCTTCTTGTTACGAGTAAAGTTGAGATTTTTAAAAATATTTTCAAGAGTCAGTTGTATTGCCTTTCCTGTGAACTCTTTGTTCATATCCTTTGCTCATTTTTCCATTGGACTTTTGGTATTTTCGTTGCTGACTTATATTAAGGTTATTTTCTCTTTGATGGTGAAATGTTACCATTTATTTTTTGTGCAGAAATTTGTATTTTCATGCTGTTGAGTTTGTCCGTATTTTTCTTTTATGGTTTCTGGATTTTGTATCATCCTTCTACTCAAAGATAATTAAAAAATATCCTTCCCAGTTTCCTTTTAGTACTTTCATGGTTTCATTACAAGCAAATTCCAATTTGCAATCCATCTAGAATTTATCTGCACATAAGGCGAGAGATAGGAGCCCAGCTTTACTTTTCCCTGGGTAGCTGCCCACCCAACAAACGTCACCTCCTCCGGAGCCCAGGGCGTCACGTGGCTCACTCCTTGTTTTTTTTTTTTTTTTCATGAAATTGATCTCCATTTGATGTTTTATGTAACTGTTTGCTTATCGTCCTTCCTCTTCCTCCTACTAAATGCATGTAAACCCAGAAAGGCAGAAATCATCCAACTTTTCTACTGTTTCATTTTTCATTATTTCCACCTATAAAATATGTGTGTGTTTGGGGCAATGGGCTGGGCCACGGTGAGATGGATGAGGAGGGAGAAGGATGGAGCCACATGATTTCAAAGGGTCCAGTTCTAAAATTCTACATTTCAATGAAAATGTCATTAACTGTAAATGGTATTGGCCTTATTGTTGAGAATTTTAGCCTGAAGAGGGGAAGATGGTAAAATCAGGAGGAAAGCAAGGGTTTGCATTTAGGGCAGGGCTGGCTTCGGTTCCTTTCAGCTGACCATGGAGCCTGCCAAATGGTCCATTTTTATATTAGCTGAGCTCTGAGGTCATGATTTGTCTCCCTGAAATGTGCGCACATGGAACAGAATGTTAACAAGCAATCTCTATATTAAAAATGGCAAAATTGGTACCTGGAACTTAAACGGGGGTTAAATGGAATTACACAAAGCTAAATAATTATTGCTAAGTGAACAAACTGAAGCAGTACTGCTCACCAAAATGCACTGCACTCAAACAGTTCGGAGGGGAATTGAGAATCGTTACACTTAAAATCAGATTTTAGAATTTAAGTAACTCATTTCAGACATCTAAATATTGAAATTATTAATAGTTATGTCACATTTCTATTTCAAACAGAAATAGATATCATCAGCCTGGTTGAAATGAGAATCCACACACACGTGTTATGATGTGAACATTAGAAATAAATTTATGCCAACGATGAAGGAAGAACATTTTTCTGAAAAGCAGCTCAATTTGAAAACCCCTTCGGGGGATTCTAAAGATTCACAAGTGGGCTTCTTAGGACTTTTCTTGAGTACCCGAGCTCTGAGAAATGTCTTAAACTTTAAATTTGCAAATGTGCTCTGAGACCCTTGTGTGCCGTTCTGTGTGAAGAGGCATTGGATAGAAAGGGTCACAGTTTGCAGCTGTTTTAATCCCTTCTCACTGCTGATGTGTGGCTTCTCCCTGCCTCCCCCAGGAGTGCAGGAGCAGAGGCCTGCTGCTCAGCGCTGTGTGACTTGTGGATGACTGAGGCTTTTTAGGAGTGTTTAAAGAATGACTTAGGAGGACTCCTCTCTAGCCTGCTGGGGCCATCAGTGATGTGTCTGCCTTGCTCAGCTAAAAATATCACTTAATGTAATGAACACAATTCAGAAAGTCACTGATCTGTTTTTTTAAAAAAATTAAACAGATAAAATATAGACATTGGGGCTCCTATAATTCTGCAAAGAGACAGCTTGACCTTCAGTAGGATTTACTTTTAGAAAGTACTTTGGGTGATACATGATTGATCACTTTGGTAGAACCACAGTGAGAACAGTGTTATAAAGTAAATACAAGTAAGTATCAACGAAGTTTCTCACTTTACTTTCTCCAAGTCACACTGCTTCAGAGCCTATTCCACAGTTTCCCAGCATTCCCTTAAAAGCATTGCATTGTGATGGGGATTATCCTTCGCCTGGATGGTAGGGATCAATTTAAAGAATATTGACCTTGGAAAGTTTGTAGAATGTTTCTGAGGACCCATGATCTTCTTTCTCATTTATTGTGTCTCCAAATTCCCATTTATTTATTTTTCTCTGTGTCCTGCTATTTTCCCCTTCTCTATGTGGGAGTCGAGACATTCACCCGCTCCTTTCTGGATGCCTGATGTGGAGCCACCTTTGGCCATCTCCCAGCCATTTCTCACGTAGGTGGAGTCACAAGGTGCGTTTGCTCCTCAGCATCCCTTTGCTGTCACCCTGGTCCTCACTGCCTGCCTCTGGGCCTCAGCACCTCCATGGCGTTGTGCTCCCTCACGCTCCCTGTGCCCTCCGCCCCCTGCACACCACGTGTTAGGCCCCTGCTATGCTGGTCCCTCACCGGACAGTGCCTGTGAGACGGGGACGGGCAGGTACTGCTTTGTGTTTGGCATTGCCCAGTTGGGTCAGGAAGTCTCAAAACAAAGTTTCAAACTGCCCTGCTCAAAGCAGGATGGAGGCAGGGCAAGTTCCCACTGGTTAGAGCCAAGATGGTGGAGGAATAGAAGGCGTCACCCGATTCCAGGAAAACACGGCCCTTTGCCTGAATTTTCCTCCCCTTGTTAACTAAGCTGTGGCTTAAATAGAAAGGCAGCGGGAACCAGGGCCGGCTCGCTTCTGCAGGGAGAGCCAGCCTCCGCTCTGCCTGGGGAGTAGACTTTCTGTGGTTTCTGGAGAAATCTCACTTTCACTTTATACTGTCGGCTCACTCCTGAATTCTTTCTAGTGCGAAGCCAAGGACCCACGTGGACCTCAAGTGGCTCCCAGTGTTGGGGGTCACTGTCCTGTGTCACCTGGACGTAGTAGCTGCTCCATGCGTGCAGTTCCCTGGTGCTGCCCTGCACATAACCTCACTCTGGCTGCTGTGTGTGCCACGAGAGGCCCTCTCCTCCTAAACTCTCTGGATTTTATATTATTTCCTGCTGATGTGGGAAATGAAACTCGAGGACCAAATTTATTGTATTCTAACTCACCGCAGAAGGTTTTTTGATCCTTAGCAGTGATTGATTAGGTATGGGCCTAGTGTCCTGCCCATAGAAATGAAGATAACTTTGGAAAGAGTACATTTTAGGGTGCTGATTTTAAAAAATGAAATCTTAGCCAAACGTCCCTTAAAAGATGTGGCATTGGTACGCATACACCGTTGGCACACAAACACCACAACGAAGAGAACTGGAACACTGCCAGTCAGAGATGACCTGTCTGTGTTTTGCTTAGTTTTATGTTTTAGAAGAGAAATTGGCTGACTGCTAAATTGACGGCTATTTATTTTCTATGTGGAAATAAACAGGCAGTTATTTTCTCTCACCGTGCAAGTGTAGCGTCTCTGGGTTCCATAATCCCGATCAACACATGATAAAATGGATCTTTCTTCCTGTTCTCCGCAGGGAAGCCATCAGCCGCGTCTGCGAAGCTGTCCCTGGTGCCAAAGGAGCCTTCAAGAAAAGAAAGGTGCCGTGCTCGTGCTCTGCGTTTAGCGGTGTCTCCTCCCTCCGCTATCATTTCACCTCTCAGTGTCTGCCGTCACAGAGAATTGCTCGCCGTCCTCTTTCTGTGGCCTGGCTCCTGTTGCTTCTAAAAGCAGGAAGAGTTTAGATTGCTCTCTCTCTCCTATGAGGCTGAGAACAGTTAGCTGTTTCTGTTCCAGAAGTGACACCTTGGTCACTCACAGTGGCTTTAACCCCGAAGATCATGATAACAACAAACACTTAAAACAGGGCCAGACAGTTCTTCGAGCACTTTATAGCCATCAACTCCCTTAGTTACAACAACTCTTTATGGTAGATGTCTCCAGTGGTGTGTTGGTACATGTCTCACACCCAGCTCTCGGGTTGGGAAGGAGGATGAAAGCACTGAATTTGTAGCATTTGCCAGTTTCTGTGGTGTAAATGCTTCCGCTGTGGCTGATTTCCAGCTCTCATGTTGTTCCTGAAAACGGAGTCGGGAAGAGATGTGCAATAGCTCGTCCACCATACAGGTGCAATTGAAACAAGTAACCGGAAAAGCAGAGCTAATAGTTAATACAGCAAAACAATTAGGGAGTGATGAGTGTTGAGGATTTATTATCTGTTTTTTAAATGTGATTTATTTAATTGTAAGTTTACATAATTTAATTTTTAATCACAGCTGTGTTTAATGGCCAGATTATAAAATTCCTAAATTTAATAATTGGGCCTCATTAGCTGGTACAAGCCAGTGCTAGAACACCGCTGAATATCCCCATGTTGCAGGTGATGAAAACTGAGGCATGGAGAGGAGTGCCCACTGTGTGGGTAGCAGGTGTCTGAGGTCAAGCTCAGATGGCCTGGCTTTGAGGCTGCGTGTTCAAGCACTGTAGAACTTTTCATCCTGAAGGTGGTAGGACCAGAAGGGAAAAAAAAGCCTGGTCTAGGAGAAAGTGAGAAAAGTTCTTTAGTTAAATGTCTGGTAAATATATAACTAAAAACCTACAGTCAGGACTTTTCTATGCGTGAACTGAACTGTAGGATAGGTGTTCCTCAGAGCACATCTGAGTCTGTGCTGGGGCTGAGTGGTCTCCCCTGCAGACTGTCTGGGATGCTGAGCCCTGCAGTCCCGGGGCTCCAGGGCTTCTGTGCTCGGGACCAGGGATTTCACGCCCCCACAGGCAGCTGAGTTTTGGGCAGAGAACGCTGAAGGAAGGCTTCGGTGTGCAGCCTGTGTTCTCCTCAGTCCCTGTGGGATTCTGCGACCAAGCGGGCCTCCGGAGCCTTGACTGCAGGAACCATTACCAGGAAGGTGTCTGAGAACAGAGACAGGGAATCTCACCTTTCAGAGGGAGGTGGTGCTAACAAACCTGGGGTGCCCTCATGGTTCTGTGGTGGAAGTGGTGGGAACAGTGCCCATTTCCAGGTTTCACTCAGATGTACCTGATCAGAATCTCATGGGTGGGGCTTGGGAGTCTCTGTTTTTAAATAGCTCCTTCAGGAGATTAACAACAGTGTGTACCTGGTTAGAAACTAATTAACACAGAGTATTCTAACCCCAAACCAAAGGATGGGTTGGTCCCGAAGGACAGAGAGAGTGGGGTGGGAGTGCCCCTCCTAGTCCCCAGAGAGAAGGGGCCTGGTCAGAAAATGCAGACTGCCTGTCCTGGGACAAGGACATTTCTGACAGGGTGATAGGTACACCAGGTACAGCCAGACTGTGTCTGTCCATCCTTGAGCTGGCTCTAGGCCCATTGGATTCTAAGTGGACAGTCTAGGAGAGCCCTGACCAGGGAGGATGTTTGGACCAAAGATCTGTGGTCCATCCCCTTCGGCAAGAAGCATCCTCACAATTCTCTGGGATGGCCCGTAAGCCCCAAGAGCTGGCACATTTTAATCTTCTCCTGAGAGGCAGTTTGACTTGTGGTGTGGTGGAACCAGGTTTCTGAGTCTGCAAACTTGAGCTGGGCCCGGCCTGTGGCACTTTCCCTGGGTTTACATACAAGGGACCCCCATGAGACGCTGACACCTTTGACTGCCATCTGACTGCCTGCAAGAGTCCCCATCTCAGTATTTGCATATTAGCTGGTTTGTAATTTTCATATCTCATATTCTAGAATGTGCATGTTAGCCCTGAATCCCACCCTCCCAGCTCACTCATTTCACTTTGTTTTCTTGTGCCTAAGGAGGAAGGGACAGTCAGTGAGAGTTTGGGGGTATAGCAGACATTGGTGTCCCCACCCTTTTAGACAGGAAAGACACAAAGGCCCAGATAGTGTGGCCTCCAGTAAATAAACAGCTAAAATACTGCTCTTTTTTTTTTTTTTTTTTTTTGAGACAGAATCTCACTGTGTTGCCCAGGCTAGAGTGAGTGCCATGGCGTCAGCCTAGCTCACAGCAACCTCAAACTCCTGGGCTCAAGCGATCCTCCTGCCTCAGCCTTCCCAGTAGCTGGGACTACAGGCATACGCCACCATGCCCGGCTAATTTTTATATATATACTTTTAGTTGTCCAGCTAATTTCTTTCTATTTTTTTTTTTAGTAGAGATGGGGTCTCATTCTTGCTCAGGCTAATCTCGAACTCCTGAGCTCAAACGATCCTCCCACCTTGGTCTCCCAGATTGCTAGGATTACAGGCAGGAGCCACTGTTCCCCGCCTAAAATACTGCTCTTTGATTTCACAGCCTCCGAGCAAAATGCTGTCCAGCATCTTGGGAAAGAGCAACCTCCAGTTTGCAGGGATGAGCATCTCTCTGACCATCTCCACCGCCAGTCTGAACCTGCGGACACCTGACTCCAAACAGGTCTGCGGGTGCTCAGACTTTCTGTCCCTGCCGACAACCCCAAATGATGGGTGTTTCACAGACATCTAACTTGCAGCTGTACTGAGCTCACCTGGAATATGTTTGCATCAAATGTTTACTAGTCTATGACCACTTTAGTCACCAACTGAAGGATGCATAAAATTGGTTCTCTTTAATTCTGCAATAAACTACCTTTTGGGGGGAGAATAATGCATGAAATCATTGGTTTACTTGCAATGTAAAAACGGTGATGTACGTGCGAAGTCTCCTCTTAATGTCCTTGCCCCTATTTTTGTATTTGTATATCATATTTTGTTGGTTTATAGACCACATTTTATTTTATCACCCTTGAAGTGGATGGCATAGTCCAATTGACAGTATTTTTTTCCCTTAATAGCTTGTTATTTTGGAGCATCTTTAGTACATAGTGTTGTAGGGGTGATGAGATGTGGCGTATCTGCGGCATAGCCCGTGTGGAATGGATTTGGAGCTGACTGCGGTGGCACAACCACGATATTTATTAAGGCTAATTCCATTTAGGATGGGTGTGTTCTTGCTTAGCGTCCATCTCTTAGGCTTCTCCATCTATCTATTGTTCATTTCTTCAGCTGGTAAAACAGGTATGTAAGTAGCTGTCCTGGCTACTAACGAGGCAGCTCTGAAGGTCAAATGTGACACAAAGGAAGTGAAATGCTCGTGCAGTATACAGGGGGTGTGGAGTATGGGCTGCCCTCCCCTGCCTGGCCGGGGTTCAGCCTCTGAGGCCGGCCGTATGAGCTGGCGCTCGGCCCTGACCTCTGCGTGACACTGCCTGATTCTGATGGTGTGTTACCAGGGATGCACATGGTGGCCTTCCTGTTGCTATACATGTTTGCATTTATTGATTTCCGTACCACCCAGATAAGCAGCACCCCCCAGCTTCATTTATTCCTCCACCTCCCACCCAAGGCGTTGAAATAGATCCTTGATCCTGTGCAGAAATGAGAAGAAACAGGGCTTTGTTTTGCCATAACTGGAAACCACTTCTGTCTCGATTCTTTTATCCTCACAGAACCGATACACAATCCCTTGAGTCTTTTTATCTTTAACCTGCTCTGGAGGTTGTGGACTCAGCGTGCTGGACAGGCTCAGCCTTTCTTGGTGGGGTCTCCGGCTGAGCGCCCGTTGTGTGCAGAGGCCGGTCTGCCGGACTCCACACACCCGGTCACAGCCACAGTGCTCTTTTTCTATATGACTTGGAGACCTTTTGTTTAGTCCTCAGGTGCCTCAATTCCATGGGATCTCCTCCAAGAATTGCCTTTGCCCACCTCAATAAAAGAAAAAGCAAATGCTCAGAGCACTGCGATGAGGTGCCAGCTTGGCTCTGCTCCATCCTGGGATGTGGCAGTGGGGTGAGGGTGTCCAGGTGGGGCCTTCTTGCCCTGGGGCGGGTGCTGAGCTCCAAGGGACTGGCGGCTCCAGTGGCGAGTCTGCAGCTGTGGGGCAGGAGGCACAGCGCACAGGGCTCTCGCCGTCCCTTCCAGCTAACTTTTGGGCCTGGCAGTAGCAAATTGAGAACAGCCAGGCTGGATGCGCCCTTCTCCATCCAGAGAGACAGCAGAACGACCACACCCACTTGTCTTTTCAGAGTTCCCGGTAGAAGAAACAGGAGGCAGCGTTCAGAGCAGAAACACGTGCTTTGGGTCAATTTGGGTCCATTTTGGGTCAAAATTGGTGCTAATTTTCTCACTCCCGTTTTCAGTTTCTATTTTACCCAAAGGGGTGATGCTAGACCACAGTGCTCATGCCTCATATTGGCCAAATATGACTTTCATTTTTTTCCCCAGATCATAGCTTCCAATCTAATTCCCAAACTCTAGTTGTAGAGCTGCCTTATGATCAAAAATTAAATAAGCAGACATTTAAAATGTGGAAGCCATAGTTTATCATTATTTGGTGAGTGCTGTTTCCTCATTGTTCTCTTAGGAGCCCTCTACTCCCGGGCTGGGGGAGAGTCCAGCCAGTGGAGAAGGGCCACTGTTATCAGCTGAACTCTGCGTGGCTCGGGCACAGGCTGTGAGGCCGGCCTTGTTCTCTATTCACTCACACACTCAGGTTTTCCTGGATTCTGAATTTTTGCAAATGCCAACAACCAAAGTAGGCATTAAAAACTATCCCATTTCCTTTTATAATGCAGTTGTATTTTATTTCCAGTTTCACAGAAACATGTTTGGACAAATCACCGGGATGTATGATTATGGCTATGTAAATTCTACCTCCCTGCCCAAGGGCCAGGGCCCAAGGGGACTGCAGAAACGAACCCAGTTAGGTTGGGGTGGAGACAAGCGCTCTATTCCCACCCCTGGAAATCTACCTCAGTGTCATTACATTGTCTTTAAAAAGATAAAAATAGCATGGAAGACTTACGTAGCTTTTTAAATTTAGGGCAGCTTCTAATTTACTCAGTGTCTACTAAATTCCATTGTACACTGCAATTTGTATGGGTAATGGAAATTTCCCATTTTAAAATGAACTTGGATTGTCCCCTCTGATTTTTAAATTGATAAATTACAAGAGTGCTCTGGATGGTACTGACTTTGAATCTTGGAGGCCGGCTTTCTAATTTATATGCTCATGATACAAATGGGATGAAACGCCAGGATGGGCCTACTTGCCCCCATTCTAGCTGTGAGGTCCGTGTCAGAGACCCAGTGTGTTCTTGGAACCAGAATCTGAAAGGTGAGATGTTTTGGTGTGTGGGTGAGACAGTTTCCTTCTGAAAGAGGCATGGTTGTTCAGACCCTGGCTGCCTGTGTTCCATCACAGCTCTGCCGATGACTAGCTCTTTTACACTGAGCAAGCCTTTTGGCCCCCGTGGACTCGGGCTCTTCGCCTGTAAAATGGGCTTACAGCTTACATCACAGGTTGCTCATTTAGATGAGATCATCTGGCAAAGCACAGGACAGCAGCCATCGGTTATGAAAGGTTATCTACTGTTATTACTTTGATAATTTTTACTTTCCTATGGGTACCGACTCTCAGGAAAATGTGTCACTTTGTAATGCTTGCCAATAAACAGTTGGCTTTCTGAGACATGGAAAAGGTGATAACAGCACATCTTGCTTCTTGTTTTGGGCCTGGCAGATCATAGCGAACCACCACATGCGGTCCATCTCCTTCGCCTCCGGGGGAGACCCGGTAAGTGTCCCTGGGGTTGTTCCTCCTGCTCTTGTTGGGAATGTCTGAGAAGGGGTTTCTGCCTCAAAAGTGTGCCTCATAAGATGCCATCAGGAAAGTTAACTGTGATGCCAACTGGTTTCCCCCTCTTGATGTCAAAAGGTAGTCTTGACTGTCATTTTTTTAGGGATCACCTATGACAAGGACCTATCACTAATTGTCAT
Organism: Lepilemur ruficaudatus; assembly: GCA_963574885.1. Lineage (NCBI taxonomy): Eukaryota > Metazoa > Chordata > Mammalia > Primates > Lepilemuridae > Lepilemur > Lepilemur ruficaudatus. Next base: position 25,489 of record CAUYRT010063668.1, on the reverse strand, counting down.
TTCATTAGCCAAAAGCTGTCAAAAATCCTGGAAGCATTGGTTTTCTTAAGAGGTGACAAAATGGCCCCCCAGTTTTCAGAGTTGCCAGGGACTTTTCCCGTCGTCACTCTGTGCTTGCTTGTTTATTTTTTCCCGATCGGACCTCCACTTTTATATTTTAAGTCTACTCAAAGGCTGTGCGTTTACGTAATCTGGTTTATTCATAAACATTTAAAATCGACATTTTTCTCTCCAAATGTTAACACTGTAGCCCTTTAACGGTTTGCTTTGCCAACAAGGAAGGAATTGCAGAGACAGACAGAGAGGGAGGGAGGGAGGGAGAACAGAGAACAGAATGAGAATGTTCTATTTTTGTCTTGCTGCTTAAATAAAGAACGTGGACTAGCAAGGGAATGTGCTCGCACATTTGGGCAGGAATGCCACACTATGATGTCAGCTTTCGGCATCAGTGTGGCCATCTCTAAACTGTACTGCCAGGAAGGAGAATGCAGACAACCCCCTCCTGCTCTGTGGCCACACACTAACTGCTGCTCACTGTCCGTGGTCCAGCTCCTCAAAGAAACCAGGCAGGAAATGGGTCATCAGGGGGCGAGGCCCAGAGGGAAGAGAGGAGAATGCAAAGTCAGCCCTTTCCACAAGGGAAGGGGAGAGAGGCTCACCCTCTGGAGTGTTATCATATTAATTTTCATTGCTCTGGGCAAAGTTCTCACCTGTCCGGGGAAAAATGTTAAAATTAAGATGACAGAGTGAGCTTTTCTTGGAGCTAAATTTATTCAGTTGAAAAAAATGATCTTCTATCCCAAGAAGTCATTTTTATTTTTTTTGATGTTAGCCTTTTTATGATAAAATAATGTCTTATGGTAATGTTTCATTATTATTGTCATTTTGTGTGTGGATGGAAAAATCCAAACTCTGAAATATTTGAAAGAAGTTTATTCTGAGCCAAATTTGAGGACCATGACCCAGAGCCACTCCCAAGAAACCTTGAGCAGGTGGACTCGATGTGGCTGAGTTACACATTTTGGTTTTATACATTTCAGGGAGACAGGGGTTTACAGGTAAAGTCATCAATCAATACGTGAGAGTCATACATTGGTGTGGCCCAAAAAGGCGGGACATCCCGAAGTGGGGGGGCTTAGAGGTTATAGGTGGGTTTAAAGATTCTTTGGCTGATAATTGGCTGAGAGAGTTAGGCTTTATCTAAAAGGCCAGAACCAGAAAGAAATGCTCAATTTAAAATAAAGGTGTGAGCACTCTGGGAGGTCCGGACAGGAGAATGTTTCAAGTTAAGATATGCATATGCTAGGATGCTTGAATTAAGATGGGTGCCTTCTATCTTTTAGGTGATGTTAATGCTATACTGGAATCAGGTTTGGGAAGTAAACTGCACTTTATTTGGTTAACAAAATCTGCTTAGTGTGAATTTACCATTTGTGAGCATGACTCATCTGGCCTCCATAGGAAGGAATTTTGAGCAAAAGAAAAAGATCAGAGTTCAGTCCTCACATGTTATTTGGCCAAATTATCAATTGGCAACTTCAGATTTTACATACAAATTTACCAGTCCGAGGTTACCTGAGTAATCTGCACCTTTTATTAATCTCATCTCAAGGCAGGTGCCTGTGTAGCTCTAGCCCAGGAAGGGAGTTTCCCATTGCCCTTTCCACCTTCCCGCCCATACTTCACCTGGGCAGGAGCAGGGGCAGGCGCCATGGCCACCACGGACATGGTTCCTGCCAGGGCTGGCACAGTCTGCCGCAAGATGCTCGGGCCCTGCTGTTCTCCAGCAACCCCATGTCAGATCCTTGAGCCCAGGTGCTTGGCAGAGGAAGGGATTTGCCCACGCTCCAGGTGGTTTTTGCCCCTGTGTCTCTGCTTAGTGGCCAAAGGATGACAGGAGCACCAATTCCATAGGGTCAAATGGCTTAGACCTTTTTTCATACTAAGGGTCTTGTTGTCAAAACTCTACCACAGTGGTTTTTTTTTTTCTTCTTCACTTTCCTCGTGCCTTTCTTTGCTTTCTAATCCTTACGATTTCTTATGTTTCACTGTACATGAGTGACCTCATCCAGATGTATATTTAGAAAGTGGAAGTCTCCCCTGATCAAACTCATCCAAGGCACATTTCTTAAGATCCTGTCCGTGTGCATACATCTACCTGTTCTCCACCTCTGCTGTCCCTGTGCACATCCCTACACCTTTCTGTGTATCTAGCTCTGGCTCTAGCTAGTTTACAGTGGTTGTCTAATTGCTTGCCCACTGTGATGCTTGTTACCATAGTTTCCTAAATTTGGAAGGTATCCCAGTTTGAAAGATAAAAGGCAGAGGTCTTGTACATCTGCATTAATAGCTCCCTTCAGGAGCTTTTCTGAAACCTTGTCTTAATGATGATACTGTGAGTTGGAGTTACAAATATCTAGATCATGGGAAGACAAATACATTGGTTTGTGCTAAAACTATTTTGTTCTCCAGGATGCACACAGGACTATGCAATTTTTCCTCCAAATTTCCTCATTACCTCTTCATTTAAAAAAACAATCTGAAACATTCAGTAATCCTTAAAGTAATCCATAACCTTTTATATTTTCTGTGATTTTTTTTTTTCTGGTACAGAAAATGTCATAACAGGGGACAGGAAGCCTAGTTACTTTCTATTTTAACCAATTCAAATGCACATTAGGTCGTGCATGAGATCCCATTCCAAACTGATCCAATCATGAATTTACCACATTACAATTGGTAGATGTTTTTAATAAAATTTATAATTCTAGGTTCTAGCCTTTGTTCTCCTGCTAAGTGCACATGCCATTTATTGCTTTGTGCCTCAGTTTACCCAGTAGGAAAATAGTATTTTGAAACATCAAACAAGACAGACTAAAAAACACTATGAATCCCCCTCCAAAAAAGGGCACTATAATTATAATCTATTAATACTATTATTAGCGGTGTTAAAAGACCACCGAAAGAATGCCAGAACAATGGCCAGGCTCGAAGGGTCGTGGGGAGTAAGAACAGGGATGGAGAAGTACAGAACGAGCACTTTGGAGCTCCGTCTTTGGACCTAGTGTGCTCGCTGTGTAGCTGGGTGATGACAAGAATGCTGTCTTAAGCAGTAATACACTCACCTACTGTGCCAGGGAAGGGTCAATGTTGCATCAGGAAACCAATGTCCTGGCTTGGCCATTGACCATCTGTGAGACAGGGGCACATTATATCTCTTTACTGTCTCTTCTTCCTCAACTTGGAGCCACAGGAGAGTTTCTCAGACCAAAGTAAAAATTAACAAAAAAAATTTTCTTGTATATGCCACTAAGGCTGATTCTAATTTTGTTACCCGAATATGTACAAAAATAAAGAGTAGATTTCTTATGTTTATACTTTTTACTGAACTCTAAACCCCAATAAAATTTGGAAGTTAAATACAGATAAACACTGTAAAGCCAATAACATTCAAAGTAACATTAATTTACCGTGATGGACAAACTTTGCTGCAACTAAATCTCTGTTCCCAATGTGATACTGGGCTGGCCACACGGTACAGAGTCTTTTGAGTTTGGTATCTGTTACCATCGGTACCTGCATGGCTCAATTCTTCCACTAATTTTTTCTGTTCAAGCAAAAACTTCAGTTGTGTATCATGTATCAATGTGACATCAGTTTGCCTCAAGTGGGCAGCGTGTACTCTGACTGTTCTTCTTTCTAATTCTTTAAAAACTCGGCACCCGTAGTGTTGGATACACAACTGCAAATCTTGGCACTGAAATTGTGTGCAGGACTTGATAACATAGTGGTCATCTAAATGATCCTGGATATTCTTGTATTAATTTTTAAGATAATAATAGAGTGAAAACACAAAATTAAAAATAAATTCCAGCAACCTCTCAAACTGAAGAATACACCTGTCTAAACCCAGAGCTCCATGGATCTCAGTTTGGGAAACACCAATGCTCTCTGAGATACTCTGATATGTTACTAAGGGCCCATCCAGAACTAACATACCACGAGTTCAGAAAGAGTGTCTGTGATTACAAGGTGCAGTTCTTATTTTTGCCAATAGCTTCACATGCTAGCCAGATCACCCTTGATGGAAATGACTAGAAGACAGTTTGACAATCTCCCACTTTCCTTCCCTCACCAGTCTGTTAATGTACCAATGGACAGTGTCCTGAGTAGGAAAAGAAAACAGCTCAAATGAGCCCGCCCCCTGGGCAGTGACCCAGGGCAGTAGTTCCATTGTCTCCAGAGCTGCTGGGAGAACTCTTCTGCTCTGCCCTGGTCTCAGCGGTTGTGCAGATCTGTGGGGACGACGTATGCCAAGTGCCCAGCACCACCCACCACCCTCCAGTGACATGGCCACTCCACACTCACTCTCTCCCTCGTCCCGTCCCTCGCTGAAGAGTTTTTCTGGGGTGCTATTGAAAGGGAAGCGGGTATCTCCTCTGCCCCTAGAGAAAACAATGGAGCAACTCAGGCCAGAACCCTTTCAGGTGCTTGTCCATAACCAGGAAGCCCTTTGAAGCAGTAACATTTGGGAAATATCTGCAAAAATGGGGAAGACCTTTACCAGTTGCCCCATGGAGACTTGTTTGAATGCTGAAAATATCAACTTTGCAGAGAAGTCTTTTCTGCTTTCAAGAGTTAAGAGAATTATTTGTTTAGAAACTAAATGATTAATTATTAGATATTAAAATGCACTGGGTTGCCGTGGCCTACTTTTGAGATCATAGTTTCCTCTATGCACAGGTTAAGTGAGAAGGCAGGCAAGGAAACTCATTTCACATGGAAGGGTGAGATTTCTAAACAGAACTCATATTTTTAAGCATCTTAAAGGATTCAAATTATTACCTTTGTCCGGGAAGAAAAGAACTGTCGTATTTTATCCACTTATCAGGGAGCATGTGCCACCAACCTGTGAGCATCCACTCTGCTTGTCTTCTAGACCAGTGGTTCTCAAAGTGTGCTCCCCTTGTCACTAGCAGCTACAAACTTGTCAGAAATGCAAATTTTGAGGCAGTGCCCCAGAACCACTACGGAATTAGAAACTCTGGGTTATGGCCCAGCAATCTGTTTTAACAAGCCTTACAGAAGATTCTCACACTAGCTCAAATTTGAGGACCACTGGTATAGACAGAGCTGATAGTTGGTTCTCAACTTTGTTCACATTGCAACCATCCAGACAGCTTCTAAAAATTTCTGATGCACAGGCCTCACATCCAAACCAGTTAAATCAGATTATCTGCACATTGGACTGGGGTATCAGTGTTTCTCGGGTGACTCAACATGCAGAGAACAGGTGCCTTTCATCCTTGTTGCTCAAAGTGTGAGCATGGACTGGCAGTATCCGTGTCCCACGGGAGCTGGCCAGCAGTGCAGAGCCCCAGGCCTGCCCCAGACCTGCCAAGTCAGAACCTGCATCACAAGACCTCTGTGTGATTCTGCCCACATTCCGGTTTGAGTCTTACGTGGTCTGTTACTCAGGCAGCATTTGATTATTTAGCTGTGTGATGGTCGAGTCCTTCTAAGCTTGCTGGTTTTGTGTACTGTATCCCTGGCTGTGTTGTCTCTCACTGTGAATAGTGATACAGATGTCCCCTTTTTCTTTAACAGGACACAACAGACTATGTTGCCTACGTAGCTAAGGACCCTGTTAATCGCAGAGGTAAGCAATGCTTAACCCTTAAAATCTCTCAATTGTACACAACCAGGGTTAACACTATATACCAGATGTTCCTCATCTTCTCAGCCCCCTTGGCCACAGTGAGCAGTGTCACATTGTGTTATTGGGGATAACTGAGGTTTGCAAGGGCAGCAGATTGCTTGGCTCAGTTAGGAGGTGCTGGATGTCTCTAGGCATCAAACACACCTGTATCCAGATGGCTATAGTTTGGTACACCTGATTACACATGAGCAGCCCCTGCCCATACTCTGGAAGTGGAAGACTACCAGCTGCCCATCCTCTGCCCACTTGTAGCTCCTTGTGTGTGCTCACTGCCCACTCAGCCACCTGGGCAGCTTTACACGGCCCTGTCCAAACCTAGAGACCAGTGTCTATGCTCAGGGTGCTGTCTGCTTGTACTGCTTTAAGCTTCTAAGGCCTCGTACACAGGCTGGATGAGGGGTCATTTACAAACCTGAAGCCCATTGGTTGTTAATGCCCCTGGGGAGGCTGCCGACCAAGGGGCATGGCCCCGTAGTCACAAGTAGCCACTGATGCGCCACACCCACAGCTGCAGTTTGAAACTCATTGACAAAAATCACATATGGAATTTATAAGAATACACAGTGACTGTGGCCAGCCTCCACTCCGGCAAGCCGGGTCACAGGCTACAAAAAGCCAGCTGAGCCAAAGCCCCCATTTTGCCAACTTGGAGGCTGCATTATTAGTTTTCTACGGCTGCTCTAACAAAATGTCACAAATTGGGTTGCTCAGAACAATAGAAATGTGTTGTCTCACAGTTCAGGAGATTGGAGGTCCAGCATGAAGGTGTCAGCAGAGCCCATGCCCTTGGGACATGTAGGGGAACCTTCCTTGCCTGTCTTAGCTTCTGGTGGCAGCCATCTGTAGTGCCCCTGGCCTGTAGATGCATCACTACGCTCCTTGGCCGTCACATGGCATTCTCCCCATGTGTCTGTGCTCACAGGAGCATGTTCTCGTGAGGGTGCGGGTCATTTTGGATCAGGGCCTGCCCTACTCCAGTGTGACCTTATCTTAACTAGTTACATCTGCAATGACCCTATTTCCAAATAAGGTCACATTCTGAGGTCCTGGGGGTTAGGACTTCAACTTCGGAGGTACACAATCCAACCCCTAGCAGAGGCCAACCCCTTTATGATCCCGGGTGCCCAGCAAGGGGGGGGGAGGGGAGGAGGGGCGTTGGGGTGCATCTCTCTAGGCACAGGGTTCCCAGTCAGGGTTATCAGTTATTGAAGGTCCTTATCTATTTGTGTTTCAAATTAACTTCAAGTAATTTTAGAATTTTTTTTTGACACGTTTGATAGCTCCTAGGTCAGTGATTCTCAAAATGAGCTGCAGTTCCGAATCATCTAGGGGAGCCTCAAAAAATCTCAATGCTCAGCCCTCAGAGAGAGGCCCAGAAACAGTATTTTTTAAAAACCACTTCAGGTGATTCCAATGTACGGCCGGGTCTGAGGAACAGGCTCGGGTCTAGACCCAGAAGGAGTGTAGCCCCAGTCATTGGGCTTAGGGCCCTGTCAGCGTGCAGGCTTCGTTTTGTTTCTCAGGCTCAGAGCAGGAGTACCTTCTGCCCACAGCATCTCTCGCGAGTCATGAGGGTCAGAGTCTATTCCATGTGTCCCGCGGCCGCCACAGGCGCTGTTGTGAAGACAACGGCCAGATCTGCTGTGCAGGAAAAGGTCTGTTTTTGGTGCTTGAGAGAACCACCGACACAGGGCCTCTGTCACGGGCTGAATGCTTGGCACCTCCCAAACTTACATGCTGAAATCTAAATCCCCAATATGATGGCATTATGTTAATTAAAGGCCCCAATTAAGGGTGGGGTCTCTGGGAGGTAATTAGGTCATGAGGATGGAGTCCTTGTGAATGAGTGGCTCTGGTGCCCTTATAAAAGTGACCTCAGAGAGCTTTCCCCACCCTTTCCCGCCACGTGAGGACACAGGAGGAGGCGCCATCTGCAAACTGGGAAGAAGGCCTCCCCAGACACCACATCTGCCGGCGCCTTGACCTAGGACTCACAGCCTCCAGAACCCTGAGAAACGACTGTCTGTTGTTAGGTCGCCCAGCCCCAGCTGACCAAGACAGGCTTTGCAAGGGAGCTGGTGGGAGATGCTCACTCTTTCGTTTCTCTTATCTCTTGCTTGTAACAAACTATTCTTAGTAGCTTCATAACAACTGTTTTATTATATTTTATGATATAATAAGGGTCAGGAACTAAGGCCTGCCTCAGTTGGCCAATTCATCTGCCCACATGGCATCAGTGGGGTCTCTGGGTGGTGGTTTTTAGCTGGAGTCCGGGCTGGTCAAGAAGGTCTCTGTTGGCTTCACTTGCATGCCTGGGGCCCCGGCAGGGATGGTTAGAGGCTGAGTCAGCAGGATCCCACGCCTCTCCATGAAGTCTCAGGGCCTCTTCAAGTGGCCCCTCCATCCACCAGGGCAGTAGGGCCTCCTTCATGGCAGCTCTGGGCTTCATGAGACCCAAAGTGGCAGCTTCCAATGCTCTAAAAGGCCAGGCATGGCTTCACTTCTGCCATAATGTACCAGTCAGAGCAGTTGCAGCCAGCTCAGATTCCAGGGGACGGGGATCAGACTCAGCCTTTGAGGGATGAGTGTCAAGGAATTTGTAGGCATCCTTATCCGTCACATCTCTATTCTCCACGTACAGGGAGGCCCAGCCTCTTGGGAGACAGCATGGGCAGGAAGTGGTCTAGCTGTGTCCCTCCAGCAGCCCAGCTGTGAGCAAACTCTGCCTCCCTTTCCTAAGTGTCTACTCTAGGATTACCTCCTTTCTCCCAGGAAGGAGCAAGTGGAAGGGCTTTCTCCCAGCTGCTCTGATCTCCTTCCTCCTTCCCTAGGCCAAGTGGGGGGTTTCATTTAGTAGGAATGGCCTCTGCCATTGGGGGGTCAGAGTAGCAAGAAATTCTTGGGCTCTTAAACATCTAAGTCCCCCTGCCGAGCTCCTAGGTCTGTGTGTGTGCACAGGCCTGCACCACTGCGGTCCCTGGGCTGCAGGCACAGCACCTGAAGGCCACCTGGTCAGGAGGTGTCTGCGTCCCAGAAAGTCTTCTGTAAAAATTTTACAGCCATTGGTCAGAGTCCCTGTATGTTGTTATCATTTGTCTTTTTCCATTCTGATTACTGCTTGTACATTTTTATGTGTGTTTTTGATTCCTCTAAGAGAATTTCTAATAAGAATCTATATTTGTTTCTCTGATATCAAGAATCCATGGCTTCTATATTTAATCTTAGGAAAGGGCAAAAGGTCTCTGGCCCACGCTGTGCAGTTGGATGGTAACCACCAGCAACAGTGCAAGGAGATAAGAGGGGCAAGTGAGCAAGGTTTCATGAGGTTGCAAGTTAGAGCGAAAGGGCAGGACCAGCAGGAGGCCACTGGTATAAGTAGTAGACTACTGATGTAAGTAGAGATGAAACTCCCAAGAAATCAGGCGTTGCTGGACTCTTAATATACCGTTTTCTTTTCACATCAGAACTTTCATTACTACCCAGTGACTGCCATGCCCTGCAACCTCATGTATATATTAGACAGTTACAAACAGACTGCTGGCTCACAAAAGCAGCTGTAAATGATGCTCAAATTAGACATATGACTCCCTGCAGAAGGCATGGCATTTATATAATTTATAATCCTATAGCAACCCTAATTAGATACCCTCTGACACTCCCTGGACTGAGCTTTGGAAAGTCATGTACTGTATAGCAGTTCCCGCTTAACTGCGGATACTTTCCATGACCCCCAGTGGATGCCTGAAAGCGCAAACAGTACTGAACCCTGTATATAATATGTTTTTTTTTTTTTTTTTTGAGACAGAGTCTTGCTCTGTTGCTTGGGCTAGAGTGAGTGCGGTGGCGTCAGCCTAGCCCACAGCAACCTCAGACTCCTGGGCTCAAGCAATCCTTCTGCCTCAGCCTCCCGAGTAGCTGGGACTATAGGCATGGGCCACCATGCCCGGGTAATTTTTTCTATATATTCTTAGCTGGCCAATTAATTTCTTTCTAGTTTTAGTAGAGACGGCGTCTTGCTCTTGCTCAGGCTGGTTTTGAACTCCTGACCTTGAGCGCTCCGCCCGCCTCGGCCTCCTAGAGTGCTAGGATTACAGGTGTGAGCCACCGCGCCCGGCTTATAATATGTTTTTTTGATCTGATAATAGAGCATGCTACAAGTGACTCCCTGCCACTCCAGCTACACTGACTTCCGGATCTTCAACGTACCTCAGGGCCTTTGCACTTGCCAGGCCCTGTGCCACCTGGGATCTTCTTCACCAACCTTTCCAAGCTTCACTCCCTGACTCCCTTCAGGGGTCTTCTCCAATGCCCCCTTCTAGGCTGCCCTTCCCTGGTCATCCTATTTACCACCCTACACCATCACGCTCAGCCATCTCCTTTATTTTACGTTATCTTCATTGTATCCATTTCCTACAGCTGCTGTCACAAATTATCACAAACTAGGTGGCCTAAAACAGCAGAAATGTATTGTCTCTGTTCTGGAAGCCAGAAGTTTGAAATCAGGTGCAGCAGGGCTGCACTCCCGCCAGAGGCTCTAGGGGAGGATCCTTCCCTGCTCCTTCCAGCTGCTTAGGCCCCAGGCCCTCCTTGGCTTGTGGCAGCATCACTGTACTCTGTGCCTCAGTCCTCACATCACTTCCTCCCCTTCTGTCTGTGTCTTCTCTTCTTCTGTCTCTTACAAGGACACCTGGCATTGGATTTAGGGCCCACCCTAATCCAGGATGATTTCCTCTCAAGATCCTTAATGTAATCACATCTTTAAAGACCATTTTTCATAGGTTCCAGAGAGTAAGGATGTGGGCATATCTCTTGGGGAGCCACCATTCAACCCATTGTAGAGGTATAGTTTTATTTCTTTACTTTTGGTGTCCACTGTCCAGACTGGAAGCTTGGTGGGAGCAGAGGCTCTGCTTCGCTTCTTGGTCTACCCCACCCCCTTGCCCCCATCCCTGTCCTGCGGCAGGGCCCGGGTGCACGGTAGCTACTCAATGAATGTCTGCTCAATGAAGTCTTCAGGAAATATTTTGTACATACTGTTTTCTGCTCCTTTGCAAGACTTTTCTTAGGGTATATATCTGGAGACCGAATCACCGTCTTTAGGCATCTTTAACTCTTCTGAAATGGTCGTTTTACTTTAAAATCCCGCAAGTAGTTTAGGAGGGCTCCTTTTGTTCGACATTTGCCACTTTCAGACTTGTAAATTTCTACCTATCTGATGGGTGAAAAATGCTATCTCCTTATAGTTTTAATCTGGGACTAGGACACATACTAAGATTAACTCTTCATAGCATAGCAGCTGAATCTTGGATTTCTTATCGCTGATCAAAAAGTCTGGTACAATGAAGAATGCATGGCTATGTTGAATAAACAGACTAGGGTTGGCGGAGAACTCTGTTTGAGTTTGGGAGTATCTGTCTGGTTAGAATTCATTAGTTTGCACCATTTCTTTTGAAGGGTGTGGGTTATCAGCTCACTCAGATGAAAAGATAGCAGACAGTGCTTAGCAGGATTTTTCCTTGCTTGAGTAATGACTCTGAGTGTCTCCAGGGCTTCCTATGCCTGTGGCCAGCTGCTTGAGATCACGGCTGTGAATTTGAACTGTTGGCGCATCTGTGTCTAGCTAAGAGGACGGTGGTGAGCCCCGAACAGGCTCCTGCAGAAGCCAGCTGCCCTGGGGACCCTTGCCGCATGCTCAGTGTGGGGAGGCTGGAGGGGATGTGACTTCCTGAAAAGGGAAGCTCAGACACCAAGAGGTTTTTTGCCCTCACTCAGCGGAGTCCCACATTCACAGGGCGCACAGAGGCTCACGCCAGAGGATGTGGAAGCAGCCCATTGTGGAGGGAAACAAAGGCTGGAGCTTCTATTCACAGTTAGTTCTACTCTGAAAATCGAGGGCAGCGTTAGCCTGCCATGGCAGAGAAGAGGGGCAGTGCCCCAGGACACGCTTCTGAATGTCCCACGGAGGGGTGTGGAGGGGCTGAGTGCAGGAGACGGGGTGCTCTGCTGCCAGTCTGGGGTGCAGAACAGCGGGAGTGAGTGACCTAGTGGAGTCGCAGCTTTACTAACTAGTTTTAACTGAACTAAACCTCTTAGAGAGAAACCGTAAATTAGGGATTATATTATACTGAAAATGATAACTCAAAGCTGACCGATACATTTATTTAGGTTGGTGCAAAAGTAATTGTGGTTTTAGACCGCGAATTTTAAATCATTAGAGCTAGGCTCAAACACATCTTTATTAATCAAAGTAGGAACCATTACAGTCCTACAAGTCCTACATTTTCGCCAACAAGAAATAAATTTGTTTATTCCTGTGGCGTACAAAAAAAGTGCTTCAGGATTCGAGCAAACTCTTGGAAAGCATTTTCTGCGTTCTGCTGGTTGTGGAAGTGTTTTCTCTGCAAAAAGTTGTCGAGATGCATGAGGAAGTGGTAGCCAGTTGGCGAGAGGTCAGGTGAACGTGGCGGAATGTAGCCCAATTCCTTCAACTTTTGAACTTTTGAAGCGTCGGTTGTGTGACGTGCTGTCGGGCGTTGTCATGGAGAAGACTCGGGCCCTTTCTTTTGACCAATGCGGCTGCAGGGGTTGCAGTTTTCGGTGCATCTCATCGATTTGCTGAGCAGACTTCTCAGATGTGATGTTTTTGCCAGGATTCAGAAAGCTGTAGTGGATCAGACTGGCAACAGACCACCAAACAGCGACCATGGCCTTTTTTTGGTGCAGTTTGGCTTTGGGAAGTGCTTTGGAGCTTCTTCTCAGTCCAACCATTGAGCTGGTTATCACTGGTATCCTATACAATCCACTTTTTGTCACACGTCACAATCCAATCAAGAAACGGTTCGTTGTTGCATGTAAGAGAAGAAGACAACACATCAAAATGATGATTTTTTTTTTATTTTCCATTAGCTCATGAGGCACCCACTTATCGAGATTTTTCACCTTTCCAATTTGTTTCAAATGCCAAACAACCGTAGAATGGTCCACGTTGAGTTCTTCAGCAAGTTCTCATGTAGTTATAAGAGGATCGGCTTTGATGATTGTTCTTAATTGGTCATTTCCGCTTCTGATGGCCGGCCACTGAACTCCTAATCTTCAAGGCGCTCATCTCCTTTGCAAAACTTCTTGAACCACCACTGCACTGTACATTTGTTAGCAGTTCCTGGGCCAAATGCATTGTTGATGTTGCGAGCTGTCTCTGCTGCTTTACCACCCATTTTGAACTTGAATAAAAAAATCGCTCGAATTTGCTTTTTGTCTAACATCATTTCCATAGTCTAAAATAAATATAAAATAAACAGCAAGGAATAAGTCATTAGCAAAAAACATAAAGCAAGAAATGTGCATTAAGATGATGTATAACATAACCACATTTAAGAATGTATTCCAATATCGAATGGCAAATATCAGCAATACTAAAATCGCAATTACTTTTGCACCAACCTAATACTGCTAATCTAAACAATTCATAGCCTGCATTTCAAAGTAAAAATGATCATTTAATCAGATAAGGGAAATCAGCCCCTCCAAAAGATTAAGAAAACTATCCCAAAGATAGAAAGATGAATTTTTATCCAGTGACGTTATTGATGAACCACACGCAAAGCATTTATTGTTCATTGAGATACTGACAGAATAATGCTTTCAGTGCCAATAGGACATCTTAAACTTTTGTTTATCCTATACTTTGCATAGACAAAAGATACATTTTTAAAGATATCCTTACATTATACTAATACAGGAGTACATGTTAATACTTTATAAATAAACAGACATGTAGGCATGCCCAGAAAGTTTCTTACTGGTCGCCACGCGTGAGAAGAGGCATCGAGTCGGGTTGAGAGGCTGTGGCGGCATGACTGATACCCTGCTCTCTTCTCCTCCCAAACGTGCTGAGCCTGCGCTTGGCATTCCCTCCTGTTTGGGAGGAGCCCAGGGACAGCTGCGGTGATGAGCCGAGAGCAGGATGGAAGGCACGTGTGGTCCTGGCCAGGCCCTGCTGCCTGTTCTCCCCCAGGGTGTGGAGCAGGCCTCACATGGAGACCCAGGCCCACAGGCCAACGCGGCCGGGCTCACTAAGGCACCATGAAAGGTGCCCAGAAATGTGTGACCAAAAATGAAATGGCCGTTTTCAGCCAGAGATGTTGGGTTGTTTGTTACCATGGCGTAACTCACCCACCCTAACTCACAGAGTCGGTGTCACACACAGGCAGGGTGTTGAGAACATGCTCAGATGAACAAGCCTGGCACCAGCTTACTGGAGGGCCTGGGTGGCCTGTAGTCCACCGAGTGGGCCATGCTGGGACAGCCCTGACCACTGAGGGACAGGTGCACATTCGAGCCTCCGGACTTACCCGGGAGATGAGGAAGCTGTGACCTGGCATTCTGGCACATTGCAGCACAGCTGGGCGCTGCCTTCTCAGCCACTGCTGTTAACCATTCTTCAAGGCATGGGAGACGTGTGGGCCGACACGTCAGGAGTACCACGTGGTAGAAATCCGCTGCATTCCGGCTCCTACCCTGTGATTACAATGGTGGTGGTGCAGTCATGAGTTAATGGTTTGTACTCAAGTGGCCCATCTCAGGTACGGAGTAGCCTTTGTGGTGGGTCCTGCTGACAGTCCCCTCACAGATGTCATGGCCCAGTGGCTGCTCTGGGATGGCCTTTGGCTAGCTCTCCTGGAGAGTCTTCAGTGTTTCTTATTGTCAGGGCTAAACGAGAGAGACCAGTGTTGCAGATGAGCCGTACCCTTAGGCAATGACATTACTGCAGGCCGTTGGTATTCTCCAAACGAGCAAGAATATGGAATGACTCCGTTTTGCTGCTGCTTTGTTTTGAGCCATGTTTGAGATTTCACATTGTTTGAGCGCAATGCGATTCCGTGCACCGGCACTCTGTACATCTCTCGGCAATTTCTTCTCCAGTGCTCGTGACTATACCTTTGGTTGTGTCACCTCCTCATGGATGGGTGAAGCCCAGCAGAGCCCAGCAGCCTTGGTGACCACCTATGGGCAAAGGCCTCATCACCTGATGCACACACCTAATTATGCAGGGCAGGTTAGAAGTTGGTGGGTTTCGGCTAAAGACCGTGGCAACACTCATAAAGAAAATACCAGCCCCAGAAAGACAAAGTCCAGGTTTCAGATTGGCTCTGGAGTGAGTTTTTGGAACATATAGAGGCTGCTTTACAGAAGCAGTCTTCAGACCAAACCAATAGATGACAGCATTTCCTCAGTTCATTTGAGGTACCAGGACCAAGAGTCATGATTTAGTTCCTGAGAGTCCTGGGTCTGCCACCCTTGTTTGTCACTTTGACAGGGCCTGTTAACACCACACTATGGTGCTTCTGCCCAGAGGCTGGGTGGCTCCAACTGTGCTGGACCTACTCAGAGATGACTCGTTTACGCTTCTTGCTCTTGGGCGCGGGGAAGGTTTGTGGCGTGCGGATGAGATTGCACAGCCCACTCTGTGGTTAAGGTACCAATTTTCTCTTTAAAAGAAAAGTAGGTTACACTTTGTGACTCTTTCCCAGCGTTATTGCTGGTTCCCCAAAGTACTGACCAGCCAGTTCCCTTGGCTGGCCCTGATGCTGGACAGCAGGGGCCGGGTGGTGGCTGTGGCTGGAAACCAGAGGACAGGCAGGGGGACAGCATGTCTTTCTGGCTCTCCCACACTCGGGTCTGGATGCCTACTCCCTTCTAGCTGGAAAGGTGCTTTGATTCATATCAGTCAACAACCTGTACAACTGTAACAGCTGATTAGTGTGGGCTTGCATTGTGACTACCCCAGTCAATACTTAATAAATAATAATGTCACTAATTAATCATAAAAAGACAGCCAGCCAGGACACCTGTACCTTTGTGGACAATTTTCTTGGTGGTACCTGAAATAGCACTGCTGTATCTGAGGGGTTGCATGGCCATCCGAAGCAACAACACAGTCACACTTGCTCTTCCCAGAAAACACTTTTCCCGGTGTCCGCAGAAGTTCACCTGCTCTGGAGTCTGGGGGAGAAGAAGCTGAGGCCCCAGGCCTGGCTGGCTGCCTCTGGGTGAGTTCCCAGGGCAGCATTATGATGGGTTGCCACAGTGTTTGGGGATGGCAGTGCCTGCCCCCTCCCTGAACAGTTATTCTGTTTCGTGAGGCCTCTTTCTGGTGTGTACCGGCTTCTCCGATGACACAATTCAGTGTCTCCTTAATCACTGCTGGTGCCAGAGAACAACTACCCGTGTAGAACTGCATCCTCCTTGCACGGGGAGCAGTGGGGCTCCTGGAAGACCCCTCCTTGATGTACAGTTACACCATAACTGCCAGCAAAGGAGAGCTGTGACAGAAGCATCTGTCATCCTCTCCAAGGAGAATGCCTTTACCCTGTTAGTAGCAAGGTCACTCTGGGCTGGTCACAGCGTCACACCCGTAGCCCCTTTGTGAGGGGCAGGTGGATGCTCCTGGTGGGGCACTGCGGATGTGTGCCCAGGACAGAGGCATGGCCAGTGCCCTGGAGAAGAGGGGCTGCTTTCTTGTGAGGCAGAGGCTGGAGGCACCTTGTCTCTGAAGGAGATTACACCACAGCCTTGCTGCCAGGACAGCGAGTCCTCTTGTGACAGCTGGTGCCCGCTGTTGAGCATAGGGCTGCTCCAGGCCTCCCCGCTGGCCTCGGGTGCCTGTCGTCTGACCCACGGACACGTCTGACTTTTATCTCCTCTTTCACACAAGCTGCTTCTTTGAGAATCTGCATGAATAACCAGTCTTAAATTTATGTAGGTGCAAGCAGACTGTTGTTGGGGTGCTCATGTTGATAATTACTATCACTGTACATTCATCTGCAGAGTTTGTTTCGAGTGGCCATGTTTGGTGGCCAACATTTTACTCCCACCAAGTGAACAACTTGCTTTAAGTCCATTGAATAGACCAAGATTCATTGAATAGATGCCAGTTTAAGTCCATTTTTTAAACCTCTTCAGCCCTAGGGAGACTTAGTTCATGCCAAGATCAGGTTGTCTGTCCTGTTGAGGCCTCCTTCTAAACATCCTTCCCTGTGAAGGTCAGAACTGATGTTTTATAAAATCTAAAGAAATTGAAGAACCATCAATTTGAACTTGAAAATTTTAAAATGTATTTAAAAATGGAACCTGTAGGTTGGGCTCATGCTTGTAATCCCAGCACTTTGGGAGGCCAAGGTTGAAGGATCACTTGAGGCCAGGAGTTTGAGACCAGCCTGAGTAACATAGCAAGACCCCATCTCCACAAAATATAAAAAAATAATAGCTGGACGTGGTGGCACAGGACTGTATTCCCAGCTACTCAGGAAGGTGAGGCAGGAGGATCACTTTAGTCCTGGAGTTTGAGGTTGCAGTGAGCTATGCTGACGCCACTGCACTGTACTCTAGCCTGGGCACAGAGCAACATGCTGTCTCTAAGTATATCGGCTAGGACGTATTATAAAGGAAGCATGTACCTCTTCATCCCTTTGTCTTCAGGAAGGGCTCTTCATAGAGGAGCTCAGGGAGCACCAGTGTCTGTCTCTAATGGGCCTGTGTCCCTTGCTCTCCCAGCTTGCCACATTCTGGAATGCTGTGACGGGCTGGCCCAAGATGTCATTGGCTCCATCGGACAAGCCTTCGAGCTCCGGTTTAAGCAGTATTTGCAGTGTCCTACCAAGATCCCTGCTCTCCAAGATCGGTGAGTAGCGCTGTGACACCGTTTGCAGCAGCCTCTGCGTTTTGTGACCTTTCCCCTTAAGCCCTTCTGATGTGTGCTTTGGAGAGCCACAGTTAGTCACGGGGCTCGGGGACACCTGGTTGGTGCTGGGCTGTGGCACAGGAAACCGACAGATGGAAGCCAACATATGGATGATGCTTTGAATGTGTAGAAAAACATTTTCTTGAAACTATAGTGATGGTAGCCAAGGTTACAGGAAAGCTACTTCGTTATAATTTTTTGTTCTGTTTCCTCTGCAACCACATGATGCTTCCATATGTTACCTCTTTGGGTCTGTGTCACCACAGGTTCTACTCCTCCCTTTGTCCTTGTCCTCAGGATTA
Organism: Lepilemur ruficaudatus; assembly: GCA_963574885.1. Classification (NCBI taxonomy): domain Eukaryota; kingdom Metazoa; phylum Chordata; class Mammalia; order Primates; family Lepilemuridae; genus Lepilemur; species Lepilemur ruficaudatus. The sequence goes on along the minus strand of CAUYRT010063668.1, from coordinate 7,728 downwards.
GCCAAAGTCATGCCCCAGGAGACTCCCTCGGGGCACAGTGCTGGCCACCAGCACGGTTCCTGCTTCGTGGCCTTTGCAGCTTAACAGCTTTATAGTTTGTTTACCTTCTGTGTGGCTCTAGGCAAGTTCCCTAAATGCTCTGGGTCTCAGCAGTTCTGTGAGATAGGAATAATAATAGTTGGCTTGACAGCTTTTTTAAGTGTTAAATGAAACAGTGAATGTGAACAGGAATTGTGAGATATTTCGTTGATCATAAAAAATGTTCAGGTTCTAACGTTGAGTTTCCTCAGGACATAAGAATAGTCCATGCAGCATAAAGCATTAAAAAATAATATGGGTCATGTTGGTCATTCAGTGCTCTGTCCTTGATTGAACTTGCATAATGAAAATCTATTATAATGATGTGTTCACTGTAAACAAAACTTTACTTCTAAATTTACTTTCTGCTTTTTCCAACCTCTAAAGCTATGTTCTGTGACTTAGTCATGAAGTCAGTGTCTATCCTTACCTTCGTTATTGTGAAGACTCTTCCTTATTCCCTGGGAAATTCCCTTTAAGACATTCATTTCAGAGGTGCCTGTGAAGGACTTGTGTTTTCCAGGTTGCTAGAAACTTCAGCAAACTGGGACAGGAAGATGTGTATAAGGACGGTTAGAGGCAGAATGTGCAGCACCCCAAATGCCCTGGGTAGGAGAGTGGGGAAACACATTTTTTATTTTATATGTAATGGGACATAGTAGTTTAAAAGAATTCAGCAGTATACAAGTGTTACCAGGATAAATCTCACAATTTATAATGGAGTGGAAAAGACCATTGCAAACAGCTATGAACCATTTATAAACATTTTAAAAACATGTAAATAATAAATATGCATTTTACAGAAAGAGTATAAAAACATGCAAGAATATTATACATCAACTCTGGGATATCCGAGAACAGGGTAGGGGTGGGGATGGGTTGGGTTTGGCTGTGTTTGTCAAGCGTGTTTTCCTCCCTAACATTTTATAATGAAAATGTTCCAATATACACAAAGAACTTTACAGTGAACACCTATATACTCACCATCTAGATTCTACCGTTACATTTTACTGTTAATATCACCTATCTATCCATCTAAAGGAAGTTTGACAAATTTTATTTCATTTAAAAAAAGAAAGCATGTAACAGAGCAAAAGGTTTAACACATTTAATATTGGTGCGGTGCTGGATGCATAGGTATCTTTTGTATTAATTATGCTTTTCTATATTTGAAATGTTGCATAAAGTCAAATACATACTATTAAAATAATATGCACAAAAATGAGTGGGGTCAGTTAATTTAACTACCATGCTTCTCTGGCAATATACTTAAGTTATCAAGTCCTGTATATATTTCTATATGACAAAGTTTGAAGGACTTTTGAGAAAAGAAATTGAAGTAGACAGGATCTTATCCATGGAGAAAGACATTGATTTCAAACGCGAGTGTCCGCGTGTAATTTCTAAACCCGAGCAGTGACGAGGGCCCTGCGTGTAGCTTCCTACTGTGGTGATTGCACTGACGTCCACCTCACCTTGGTTGATGGCCACTCTTGTGTCCACTGGATGGGTCTGAGAGCGGGATTGAGGGTGGCCCTCCTTGGGGCAGCCCCCCCGGGGTGGCTCCCTTCCTCCGGCGAGGGCAGCCTAGGGTCCGGGAGCGCCCGCCCTGCGTGCGCCAGCCTCTCTGGGCCTGCCCGAGCGAGCTGTGCCGACACTGGCAGGTTCTCCTTCCGAGGTGCTGAGGTCCCAGGGGCCCGCAGGAGCAGAGCTTCTGTTTTGGAGGCACTCTCCTTGGGTTTTCTGCTCACTCTCTCAGGCCACGTCTCTCCTAATGGGGACATATTTTCTGAGGGAACGAGGATCTGGTACCTTGAGCTTCTTTTCTTTGGGGTGGAGATGGGGCCAGCTGAGCCTGGGGACAGTGTGGCAACGTCAGGGTCCACCAGCTGCAGCCAGAGTCCTGGCACTCCTGTCTGAGCAGTGGGGCTTCTCCTTTCCTTCTCCTGCTGCCGCTGAATGTGTGGATCTACTTATCTCTGAATTAGTTTTTGTTCATTGTGTCAATTACTGGAGGAGACACTCTGTCATCTGCATTTATGGCCCATCCTCAACTGGAAATCAAAAATAGTACTTTTAAAGGATGGGATTTTTGGTTATGGTCTGATTTTCCTTGGAGGATTTTCCATGCAGAAATCTTAGGGCATTTCAACAGAAAACCAGAGAAGATACTGAAAAATCAAGTGTAGCTAAAGCTCCATTTATTGTTTTTTTTAAAAAATTGATATATAATTCATACATAATGAAGCTCACCCTTTTAGAGTGTACAGTTCAGTTGACTTGATGTATTCAAAGGTTCTACAATTATCACCATTAAGGCCAGAATATTTTCGTTGCCTCCAACAGAAAGCCCACACTCATTAGCAATTACTCCCCTGTCCCCTGGCAGCCACTAGTCTACTTTCTGTCTATGTAGATTTGCCAATTCTAGACATTTTGTATAAATGATATCGTACAGTATGTGTCTGTCTTCTTTCACTTAGAAGAATGTTTTCAAGGTTCATCATGTTGTCGTATCTGTCAGTATTTCATTCTTTTTTAGGGCTCAATAATACTCATTTATTAGTTCTAGTGTATGAACATACCACCTTTTGTTTGTCCATTCATTGTTGGCTATGGACATGTGGATTGCTCCCACCTTTTAGTTCATGTGACTAATGCTGCTGTGAAGATATACACAAGTTTTTGTCTAGACATATGTTACAGTATTTTTGTGTGTATACCTAGGAGCGAAATTGCTGGGTCACATGGTCATGCTATGCTAAGCTTTCTGAGAAAAACTGCAAAGCTGTCTTCCAAAGTGGCTATACCATTTTACATTCTCATCTGCAATGTGTCAGAGTACTGGGATCTTCACATCGCAACAACACTTGTTACTGGCTGTCTTTTCGATTATTTCTACCCTAGTGGGAATGAAGTGGTCTCTGATTCTGATTTCGATTTGCGTTTTCCTGATGACTAATGATGTCAAGCTGCTTTTCATGTGCTTACTGGCTGGCAGTCTTTGGAGAAATATCTGCTCAAATTCTTAGCCCATTTTTGAGATTGGATTGCCTTTTTATTGTTGCGTTATAGGAGTTCTTTATATATTTTGGATACACGTCTCTTTTTAGATATATGATTTGCAAATATTTTCTCCCATTTTGTGTGTTATACTTTTACTTTCTTGATAATGTCCTTAAATAAAATGCAAAAGTTTTTAAAATTCTGATGAAGTCCAATTTACCTACTCTTTGGTGTCATGTGTAAGAAATCATTACCTAATTCAAGGTCATGAAGACTTACATCTATGTTTTCTTCTAAAAGTTTTATAGTTCTTAGTTCTTACATTTAGGTCTTGAATCCATTTTGAGTTATTTTTTGTATATGATATGACATAGAGGTCCAGCTTCATTCTTTCACATATGGACATACATTGTCACAGCATTACTTGTTGAATAGACTATTCTTTTACCCGTTGAATTATCTTTAGACTCTTATCAAAATCACTTGATCATAAATATATGGGTTTATTTCTGGACTCGCAATTTTATTCCACTGAGCTGTCTATCCTTATGCTAGTGTTACATAGTCTTGAATACTATGGCTTTGTAAGTTTGAAATTGGACGTATGAGTTCTCTAACTTTGCTGTTCTCTATAAAGATTGTTTTGGCTCTTCTGGGCCTTTAAAAATTCCATTCCATTCCAAATTTTAGGATAGCTTGTCTACTTTAAAAAAAAAAAGATGATTGGGATTTTGATAGTGATCACGTTGAATCTGGAGAACAATTTGAGTATTACCAGCTTAACAATTTTAAGTCTTTTCAATCCCTGCACATATTATTTAGATTTTCTTTAATTTCTTTTAGCAATGTTTTGTAGTTTTCAGTGGGTAAGTCTTAAAATTGTTTTGGGAATTTTCCCCCTAATTTTGATGCTATGATAAATAGAATTGTTTGTTAATTTTATTTTTGAGTTTTGAAATTATAAATGTATAAACTACAATAATTTTAATATTGATCCTGTATCCTTCAACTTTGTTCAACTCATTTATTAGTTCTAATAGATTTTTATGGCTGCATTAGGATTTTCTATATACGAGACCCTATCATCTGCAAATAAAGATAGTGTTATTTGTTCATTTCTAATCTGATGCCTCTTTTTTTTATTATTATTATCTAATTGCCCTGGTTAGAACCTCCAGTACAATGGCGAATAGAAAAGGCGAAGAGGGGACATCTTTTTTATATTTCTGATCTTAGAGAGGAAGCATCCATTCTTTTAACATTAACTATGATGTTAGCTGTGGGCTTTTAATAGATGCCTTTATCAGAAATGCACATTTATTTCAAGTTTGTTGAATGTCTTTATCATGCAAAGGTGCTGGATTTTGTCAAATGCTTTTTCTACATATATTGGTATGATTATATGCTATTTGTTTTATATTCTATTGATATGATATAGTGCATTAGTTGGATTTTGAGTGTTAATTAAGCTTGCATTACTGGGATAAATCCTACTTTGTCATGGTGTATACTTCCTTTTATATGTTGCTAGATTTGTTTGCTACTATTTTGTTGAAGATTTTTTCATATTCATAGGAGATGTTGATATGTCGTTTTCTTTTGTTATGGTGCCTTTGTCCAGTTGTAGTATCACGGTATTACTGGCCTCAGAGATTGATCTTGGAAGTGTTCCTTCCTCTTCTATTTTTCAGAAGAATTTGTGAAGTATTGCTGTTAATTCTCTTTTAAATGTTTAGTAGATTTCACCAAGATGCCATATGATCCTAGGCTTTTCTTGCAAGGTAAGTTTGTTGATCACTAATTTAGTCTCTTTATTTATTACATGTCTATTCAGATGTTCTACTTCTTTTTGTGTCAGTTTTGATAGTTTGAGTCTTTCCAGGAATTTTTCCATCTTATCTAATTTGTTGGCATACAGTTATTCACAGTTTCTCTTATAATCCTTTTTATTTCTGTGTGGTTAGTAGTAATATCCACTCTTTTATTCCTAATTTGTATAATTTGAATTCGCTCTCTCTTTTCTTGATCAGTCTAGCTAGGGATTTGACAATTTTGTTAATCTTTCCAAGAATCAACTCTTGGTCTCATTGATTTTTTCTATTGTTTTTCTACTCTTTATTTTATTTATTTCCACTTTAATATTATTTGATTTCTTCTGCTTGTGATTAGTTTGCTATTCTTTTTTTAGTTTCTTAAGGTAGAAGTTCAGGTTATTGATTTGAGATCTTTCTTCTTTTATTGTATAGATATATTTCTTTTTTTTTGAGACAGGGTCTTGCTCTGTCATCCAGGCTGGAGTGCAGTGGTGTGATCATAACTCACTGCAACCTTGAACTCCTGGGCTCAAGTGATCCTCCCACCTCAGCCTCCTGAGTAGCTGGGACTACAGGTGCACACCATCACACCTGGCTAATTTTTAAAAGATAACATCTCCCTATGTTTCCTAGGCTGGTCTTGAACTCCTGGCCTCAAGTGATCCTCCCACTTCGGCCTCCCAAAGTGCTGGGATTATGGAACTGAACCATTGTGCTTGGCCAAGTGTTTTAAAAACACTTCTTTTGCTTAATTTTGGTATGATGTTTTTCTTTTTGGTATGATGTTTGGTATGATGTTTTGGTATGATGTTTTTCTTTTAAATCATCTCAAAATATTTTCTAATTTCCCTTGTGATCTCTTTTTGACCCATCTTTTATTTAGGAATGTGTTGTTTAATTTCTGTATGAATGCAATTTCCCCAAATTTCCTTCTAAAATTGATATCTACTTTGATTCCATTATGGTCTGAAAACATACTTTGTATGATTTCAGTTCTTTTTTTGAGACTTGTTTTGTGGCTTACCATATGGTCTATCATGGAGAGTGTTCCATATGCACTTGAGAAAAAATTTTATTCTGCTGCTGTTGGGTGTAATGTTCTATAAATGTCTGTTAGGTCTAGTCGGTTTATTGAGTTGTTCAATCTTCTAGTTCATAATCTTCTGTCTAGTTGTTCTATCTATTATCAAAGTGGCATATTAATGTGTCTAACTATTATTGTTGAGTTATCTATTTCTTCCTTTGGTTTCGTCAGATTTTGCTTCATGTACTTTGGAGTCTATTGTGAAGTACATATATATTAATATTTATAATTATATCTTCTTGATGGATTACCCTTTTATCATTATAAACTGTATTTTTTCATCTTTAGTAAAAATTTTGTCTTAAAGTCTATTTGTCTAATATTTATATACCCAATCCATCTCTCTTGTGTTACTGTTTGCATGAAGTATCTTTTTACATACTTTTAATCTATTTACGTCTTTAAATCTAAAGTGTGTCTCTTATAGGAAGCATGTAGTTAGATCCTTCTTTAATTCTTTATGCCAATCTCTGCCTTTTGGTTGGAATATTTAATGCATTTACATTTAATGCAATTATTTTTAGTTAGGATTTTTCCCAGCCATTTTGCTATTCCTTCATTGCTATTAGGTTGGTGCAAAAGTAATTGTGGTTTTAGCATTGTTATTTGCTGTTTGATATTGGAATACATTCTTAAATAAATGTAGTTATGTTATACATCATTTTAATGCACATTTCTCATTTTATGTTTTTTGCTAATGACTTATTACTTGCTGTTTGTTTGACATTATTTTACACTATGGAAATGATGTTAGACAAAAAGCAAATTTGAGCGATTTTCTCATTTGAGTTCAAAATGGGCCCTAAAGCAGCAGAGACAACTCACAACATCAACAACACATTTGGCCCAGGAACTGCTAATGAACACACAGTGCAGTGGTGGGTCAAGAAGTTTTGCAAAGGAGACGAGAGCCTTGAAGATGAGGAGTGCAGTGGCCAGCCATCGGAAGTTGACAACGACCAAGTGAGAGCAATCATTAGAGCCGATCCTCTTATAACTACAAGAGAAGTTGCTGAAGAACTCAACATCAACCATTCTACAGTTGTGTGGCATTTGAAGTAAATCGGAAAGGTGAAAAAGCTTGATAAGTGGGTGCCTCATGAGCTAACGGATAATCAAAAAAATCGTCGTTTTGATGTGCCGTCTTCTCTTCTTCTACACAATGACAACAAACTGTCTCTTGGTCACATTGTGACATGTGACAAAAAGTGGTTGTATATGATGACTGGTGATGACCAGCTCAGTGGCTGGACCAAGAAGAAGCTCCAGAGCACTTCCCAAGGCCAAACGTGCACCAAAGAAAGGTAATGGTCACTGTTTGGTAGTCTGCTTCCCGTCTGATCCACTACAGCTTTCTCAATCCTGGCAAATCGATGAGATGCACTGAAAACTGCAGCGCCTGCAGCTGGCATTGGCCAACAGAAAAGGCCCAATTCTTCTCCATGCACGACTGCATGGAGAAATTAAACAACATATTCCTAAATAAAAGATGGGTCAAAAAGAGATCATAAGGGAAATTAAAAAATATTTTCAGATGATTGAAAAGAAAAATAACATACCAAAATTTATGGGATAAAGCAAAGAAGTGCTTTTAAAACACTTGGCTGGCCGGGCGCGGTGGCTCACGCCTGTAATCCTAGCACTCTGGGAGGCCGAGGCGGGCGGATCGCTCAAGGTCAGGAGTTCGAAACCAGCCTGAGCAAGAGTGAGACCCTGTCTCTACTATAAATAGAAAGAAAGAAATTA